>QANY01009354.1:214595-242223 GCA_003255025.1 Datisca glomerata
GGGGTGCTAGCCATGTGCCTGGTCTTAGCCAAGGATGTGCTTTGGAAACTAATAAGGAAAGGCCCAACTTGCAAATTTCAAAAATAAATGTTATTTTTTCCTTTTAAAAAATAATGCATGCCTGATCTTAGCCTGCAATAGAAGCACCAGGCCGTGCCAAAGTAATTATAACGAGTCTATATCTTTTTGTCTTTGATAATTTTTCTTTCCTTTTTGGTTTTGATACATTTGTTTAGTTCTTTAGGCTGTAGGAGTGGAATAACAATCAATTTGTAGATTCTTTGCATTTATGCATGCTTTTGGTAATTTCTAAGTTTTGAAGGTTTTGATATATGCATGTAATGTATGTCCTGTTGTTAACAAATTATTGACACATTGCCGTGGGTTTACATTTGGCTGATTTCTGAAGGAACCATTTGTCCTTTTTTTTATGAGAGACACAATAGAAGGGAGGAGAGAAAGATTTATAGCATAATAATTGCATTAGTGGAGTTTTGAGGGGTGCTAGAAATGTGGATTGAAATGTTTGGGGGTGGGGGAGGGTGCTAGAAATATGGATTGAAATGTTAGATTTGTATTTTTGTTCTTGCATTTGTGTTGGATTTGCTTATGTTGTTTTCTAACTTGCTATTATATATACATTTTCAAGGATAGAACATAGATGCATGGAAAGTATGTATTTCAAGAAATAGGATTTTGCAATGTAGATTACAATCTTATAGATCAACATGTCTGAATATTGGAAAGTATTTTATAGAGATCATATATATATATATATATATATTTATAAGTGAATATTGAACTAAAATAATTATTTTTGTTCATATAGGTCCACCGAAAACACAACAAACACATAGTAATTCAGGTGATAGGGAAATGATTCCGACAGGAAAACATGTAAGTACTTTGACGAAAACTTTGGCTTGTATATGTGATATTTAGTACAATTCAAAATATTTATAATATGTGAAATGAACACCTTAAAATGTTTTTTAGGGTTTTTTGCACATTTGATATGGATATTTATTACTAAATTTTTTTAATTAAATATTGTAAATTAGTGATTTAATGGATGATCTTTATATTATTTGTTTGATACATTAGCATGCATTATTTACAACATTTAAAACCCTATAAAAGAGTATAATTGCGTAAAGAAGCACAATAGGCAAATGCAGTTATGATATGGTTAGACATACAATATCATTTTTAAAACGCTATAGAAAGCTTTTAACCACTTTAAAACAGTTATCATACACGTTTAATAGCGTTTAAAAAATGCTATTGTAACCCTTTTATAGCATTTTTTAAACGCTATAGAAAGTCTCTCATTGTTGCTACACTTATAAGAGCGTTTGTAAAATGCTGTTATAAGCGTACCAAACGTAATGTCACACTTTCTATAGCGTGTTTTAAACGCTATAGAAAGTCTCCCATTATTGCTAAGCTTGTAATATCGTTTATGAAATGCTATGGAAACCTTTCTGTAGTACTTAAAAATGCTATAGAAAGGTTACAATAGCATTTTATAAACACTATTAAAAGTGGATATGAGAGCGTTTATAAAACGCTATCGTAGGGTCGGAGTTTTAATAACGTTGACAACTATAGCGTTATGAAAAATGCTATTAAAACCCTATGAGAGCGTTTTTTGGCCACTATCATAGGGTTTTTATTGTTGTTGTGCATGAAATATAATAGCTTGCAGTCCTCTTTTGCTTCTATACTGACTTCTGAGTTTAAGGACCAACAAATGACCTATCTTAAAACCCGTCTTGATGATTTGCTAAAAGTCGAAGGAGAAGCTTCACATAATGGTAGTTCTTTGCGCTCTAAGTTGGAGGATATCAATTTGAACATCAAGGAGTTAGAAAGGGAGTTGGCAAAATTAACAGCAACGAGTAAAGATCACTAGTATGATGCAAGACAATGACACACGAATTTCGGAGATGCAATGGAATATTTCGAAAGTCTGTGAGAAAATTGCTTCATTCGGCCCCCACTTTAAGTGATGCCGATGTGTCGTCCATGAATATGTTCCATCAATTATTACAGGATACGCTTCAAGAGTGGATAGACTTCAAGTGGACCTCTTAATCTCCTTCGTCATTTAAAGTTTTATACACCCCTTTTTTTATGAACACTATTCCTTAATTTATCATTTCAACTTTTGAATAAGAACATGTCTCTAATTTTATTCTTGCAATTTACTTTTCTTTATGCTCTACTCACTTGCCCATAATAATTTTGAATGAATGAACATTTTCTCAACTTTATACCTGCAAAGAATATTATTACGTATTTGTTCATTTATTATTATTATTATTATTATTATTATTATTATTATTATTATTATTATTATTATTAATTTTCATTGATTGAACTGAATCAAGGAGAAGATTTTCTCCTTGGCTGCCTACGTATCCTTATAGAAAAAGGGATCAAGTGAGACCATAGTTCATTTTTTTAATTGAACCAAGGAGATTTGATCCTAGGCTACCTACGTACCCTTGTAGAAAAGGGATCAAGTCAAACCGTAGTTCGTTAAGTTTTTTTTAACTAAACTAAGGAGATTTTCTCCTAGGCTACCTATGTACCCTTGTAGAAATGGATCAAGTCAGACCGTAGTTCGTTTAGTTTTTTTTAACTGAATCAAGGAGATTTGCTCCTAGGCTGCCTACGTACCCTTGTAGAAAAGAGATCAAGTCAGATTATAATTCATCAATTTTTTCTTCTAGTATCATGAAAAATCTGAGCTCACATAGGATATGAGCATCATGCAGTTTAGGCTCGTGCGATGAGGAGAGTCATGTCATCTTTCAAGAATAGAAGCGCTTTAGGAACTTTCCATTGATTGGACCAATCTTCAGACCTTCTCTATCAATAACTTTGTAAGCACCATTTGTGTAAGCGTCTTAGATAACATATGGTTCATCCCACTTAGAAGACAATTTGTTTCCCGTGTGATGAGTAACGATGATGAGCCTGTGAATAGCGAGCACTAAGTCACCTACCTGAAATGATCTTGGTTGCACTTTTTTATTGAATGCCTTATACATCCGAGCTTGGTAGCATTCAAGGCGTTGTTGTGCTTTGAGTCTCTTTTCATCAAGTGCATCTAACTTTTCCTAACGTATCCTCTCATTTTCTTCTCCAGCCATTCCTTCCTAAATGGAAATTCGAAGTGATGTAATTTATCGTTCAAGCGGTAAAATTGCTTCCACACCATAGACCAAAGAATATGGTGTAACATGTGTTGGTGTTTGAAAGGTGGTTCGATACACTCAGAGAGCTTCACCGATTTTCTCATGACAATCTCGCTTTGTTTTAGACACCCCTTTCTTTAGAAGATTACAAAGCATTTTGTTGAATGCCTCTGCAAGCCCATTTGCTGGTGCATTATACATAGATGACTTATACTGCTTGAAATCAAAATTCTGGTAAAGCTAATCCATGGGGTTATTAAAGAAATTGCTTTCCATTATCGATGATGATGTATTGGGGCACACTATAACGGTAAATGATATGTGCTCTAACAAAAGCATACAAGCTCCTAGCCAAAGAAGGATATGATTTTACAAACCCTGAGGTAGTGGAAAGATTGAGTTTAAAAGTCATTGAAGAAATAGTACATGGGAATATTGATATGCAACGTAAACTTTTGAAGGGAGGTTATAAGGTTCCCACAACAAAATGTGGACTTGACCATAAACCAAAGAACTTGTACGTATAACAATCAAAATGAGGAAAAGTACGCAATACGTCACTATTAAGGAAGAAGAAGTAAAAGAAATTAAACAAGAGGTACATAGTGTCTCTATCTTTGATCGCATTAAAGCTCCAGTTGAACACACTTTAATTTTTGAAAGGGGGACTGTTGCTCACACAAGAGGAGGTCAAGTTACAAGAATGAGAAATATGCCAGTCTTCAATCGACTTGAAGGCTTAAGTACAATAGTAAATGCCCAACAGAAGTCTAATGATGGGGTTGTGAATACTTCATGTGCGCTAAAAGATGATAAAAGGTAAATAGTAAGATCCCTTCAAGAATGAAGCGACAATCATCTATCTCCGTAAATACTGAAGGTCCCCTAAAAGTAAGATGGCGAACTATTGTGTTTACAAGTACGTCATAAGAATTTGATATGAATCTTAGAATGTAGGCAAAATGTCCTTGAAGGCTTCTAAGTTCCTTCAGATTTTGTGGCTCGCGCATTTTCTAGATCACTTCTATCTTTGACTGGTCTATTTCTATGCCTCGATGTCTTACCACAAAGCCAAGAAACTTGCCCGATGTAACTCCAATTGAGTTGATATTTCCTAAGATGATTAAAGATATTGCGTAGATCTTGCAAATGGTCTTTCCTTTGTTTTATCTTTACCACTAAGTTATCAACATAACACGCAACATTTTTGTGAAGCAAATCATCAAAAATTCTTTGAATCGCTCGTTGATAATGTAGCGCTAGCATTTTTCAATCCAAAGTGCATGGCTTTATAACAATAGATTCCTTTTGGAGTTTGGAAGGAAGTTAACTCTTTGTCTTATGAAGCCATTCTTATTTAGTTGTAGCCAAAAGACCCATCCATAAAAGATAGTGCTTCATGACCGGTGGGTCACATTAATCATTAACTGTGTTATAGGCAATGGAAAGTCATCTTTTGAGCATGGATTGTTGAGATCGCGGAAGTCAACCCAGGCACGAATTTTCCCGTTCTTCTTCTTCACAGGGACAATATTTACATCCATGTAGGGTATTTAACTTCAATGGTAAGTCATCTTGTGCTTGCTTAACTGGCCAACTCCATGTTTCACACCTAAATTATGAACTTCTATATTTGGATCTAAGCCTGGCATTTCCTTGTAGCTCCAAGAAAAGTCATCTTTATATTGCAACAAAAACTTAAGGTACTCATCTTCTTCTTCAGGTGCAAGAAGTGCACTAACAAAAGTTGGACGGGGTTCCTCCAAAGTACGTAAGTTGACTTATTTTAGTTCATCAATTGTAGTCTATCTACCATTTTCTAACACTGGAGGGGCTTCTACAACCTCATTGTCCTATGTTTCAGAGCTTAAATCATCTTCAATGGTGACACGGTAACTTGTACATGTAAAGTCTTCATTTTGGAATTATATGGCTTTCTTTCAAGACTTCAAAGTCATAAACTTTCACATTCTTTGATTTTAAGCACTTGGAAAATGGCGATTGTCCTTGTTTGCATTGTGATAGTGGGATGTATCACAGTACCGGTGAAATAATTGGTAAGGGCGTTGTAAGCCCTTTTGGCAAAGTTGTCGTAACGACTTCAACTTCATCTTTTATCTCGTTTAGAAGCGTATAATCTGTAACTTATTCGATAAACATTCTTCTGCAGTTACTTCCATTAGTCCTTCTCTATTTGGAATCTTTATTTCAATTAATGGAACTTCCGTCAGCATAACTTCTTTTACGGAATTGTTTTCCATGTAAAATTTTGCATCGGTGAAATAAGACTCGACTTCTGTGAAAGGATTTATATCAGTATTGACCTTTTGTACTATACCGTTTAAGTAGTATTTAAAGCATTGGTGCAAAGTGGATGGCACTAACCCATTGCTATGAATCCAAGGTCGCCCTAATAGTAACTTGGAAGTTGTCTTGGATTCAATTACATGAAATAACATGCTTGATTTCAATTCCCCAACTTCAAGATCTAGTCGAATCATGCCCATCACTCGTTGCCCCTCTTGATTGAAACCTTGAATCACGAGATGACTTTTCGACAAATCTTCTGCAATGATGCCAAACGGCTTTAATGTTGACTTCAGCATTATATTGAAAGCCGAACCATCATCAATCACTTTTTGCTCTCTTATGCAACCAAACATGAACAAGGGTCGGTTATGAGGTTTATGACCTAATAACAGATCCTCATCTGTGAATTTGATTGAAGATGAGCAAGAAGTGGATAGATGCACGCCTTTTTTGGTTCTTGGGAGAACGACGATTGAAAAATATACTCATCTGGCTTTTGCAAAGCTTCAATGAGTGCTTCTCTTATTTTTCGCTGGAGATGTAACAACTGGAAAATGATTTATTTGGCTATTATTTCCGGCCGAACCTTTGATGTTGCTTCAGAATAGTTTACATGAGTATTGACATCCTCACTGTTAGCATCATTTTCCTCAATCGTAAAGCAAGAAACTATTGGAATAGTCTCATCTCCTTCTTCATTAGATAATCCTCTTGGAAAGTATTCTATGAGTGAGATAGGAAATCAATGTTCTTGTACGAGTTCTTCACTACCTTTAGTTTTAATGTTTTACAGCCTTTGAATCTCCACAACTTTCTCCTTGGGAAAATGTTGGGAGTTCTTTTCTGGATCCTCTTAGGATGAAATGCTTGATTCTTCTTACGCTTTCGACGAGTCACAATGGTCCATCCTTCATTATCTTCATCAACCTTCACATAACGTCTATTATTCTCTTCTTCCTCCACTTTTGGTGGGATTAGAATGGCCAGTGGTTCAAAGGATCCAATTTGGACTAGCTGTACATTCGTCATTGGAAGACCAAATGATAAATTTGGACATAGATTTCTCCATTGACGATCGAAGCATGGTTAGAATGAGCTGCATCATCGATCTCCAATTCAATTTTCCTCTCTTTTGTGAGCTTTAAGATGTGTTCTTTCAAAAAAAAGCATTTTTCAATTAGATGACTAATCACACGATGATACTTGCAACAATTAAGATCATTTACTTTCCCCATCTCTTTAGGTCATTTACATTCTGGCAATTCAATCAATTCTTATTGTAGGAGTTGTTCAAGCATGTCTCCAATGTTAGTGTCAGGAAAAAGGGGTATGTTTTCTCTACCCTCTCCTTCAAAGTTAATCGAGGTCTTTCTCTTCCTTCAAGACTCTCAACCTCTTTATATTCTTTAGGCTTTCCCAAAATCTTCGACAGTGTAGTATTGACAACCATTGAATCTTTAGTCGAGATCTGATGTGATTTATCTACCTTCTTTCTTTCTCGCTTCTTTCTTCGTTGGTCTGGAACAAACATTTCTTGATTACTATGACTAGCAATACTTAATTCCATATCATGAGTGAGAGTGGCGAGCTCTTCAAATATGTGAGGCTTTATCCCTTGAAGAATGTAAAGAAATCCTCAATGCATTCCTTGAATAGACATTTCAACTGCAGAAATTTCAGATACACGATCATTGCAATCAAGACTTAAAAAATGCCACCAATTAATGTAATCGACTACAAGTTCATCTTTTCACTTCTTGGTGTTTGTAGGTTCCATCATGCTAATAGTGCGATGAGTGCTACATAAGCGATTGAGAAACTCCATTTCGAGTTGTCCCAACTGTCAATTTACTCTGGTTCTAAATCAGTGTACCAGTAAAAAGCATTTCCCTTCAATGTACGGATGAACTGCTTTACAAGAAGATCTCCATGTGTGCCGGCATTTTCACAGGTTTCAATGAAATGGGCAATGTGCTGCTTTGATCTGCCTTTTCCATAAGATTGTTGAAACTTGGAAGGCTGATATCCATTTGGCATCCCCAAGCTATCGATTCTTGTTGTGTAAGGTTTGGAATACGAGTGGGAGTTCTGAGACGGACCGCCACACTAAGCTCGAATGCTATTCATTATCATGTCTTGCGATTGTTGAACATATAGAAAAGTGATTGTGGGAGATTCATAGGTTTGATGAACTTCTTGTGCACACTTTCCTTTACCTTTATTTTCAGCAAGCTTAGATCGGCAAAACCTGGAGGATGTGAAGGAATTACACTTTTTTCACCTTCAAATTCTAAATTATTCATGAGAGAACTAATTTGCATGTCTTTATTCTCTACCACCTTTGTCAAAGCAGAGATCTTTCGCTCCATATCAGTGAGCTTTTCTTCAATGATAGTTGCATCAACCATCATGATGGACATAGTCTCTGAACCAGAATAGTATGATGGGTTTTCCCCAATCTTCAAGACTTTCGCAGGGGTAATGTTACTCTTTCCAGCAAGAAAATTCAAAGAGATGATTGGTCATCTTTCTAGCTTGTGATATGTAGAGCAAGATTGTTGATTAATTTGAAGATCAACACTTCTCAAGTGATTGCGAGTCATCGGGCCACTAAAAAAGTATTTCATTGTAATTGTCATCGGGTTGGTATTGTTTGTGATCAACAGCAGGAATCGAATCCTTAGTATCAATAAAGTTGATGATTTGAGAATCTTTCTTTGCAGCCATTGAACTTGATGATGGTAAGAAACTTGAAACTTTAAACCTGAAAGGAGAAAGAGATGAGAGGCATATAGGTCCTACCGGGCGTGCCAAAAATTTGTATGTACAAATTTTGTTATCAGAAAAATTGAACAACGAAAATTGATGGACATATATGATTTTTGTATTGATAATTTGAATGAGTGCAATCTCTGTTTATGAATTCTTTACAAAAGAATAATCCTCTGATTCTTCTCCTATAGTGAACTTTAATTCGAGGCTTGATGGAAAATTTCTCATATTGAAGGTTGAATCTTCTACGCTTGTGATGGTAAAAAACTCGGATGAGTTCTTCTTGAATCTCTAGGCTTCAAGCTTATTTAGAGATCAATCGAACTTGTTATGTAACTTGAACGTCTTGAACTTAAAATGAAACTTTGTAGAATTCTTGAAATTCTTATTTCTGAACTCTAGAGTTTCTTCAAGTCTTCTAGAGCTCTTGTGTCTCTGAAAAACCTCTGCCCTTGTGAAATAAGACTCTCACCTATTTATAGAGATTTGAGGGATGTCTAGTGACTCGTGGTTGAATTTTACTGATTATTTAAGATGACACATGTCACCATTCTATTTTATGCGTTGTGTCATTAAGACGTGATATTTTCTCATTTTCCATAAAATAAAGCTTTATCTAATCACTTCTTGACACTTGGCATAATTTGACTGATATTTAAAGATGACATGCGGTAACTTTTGATTGATCAATTATGGACCCAACAACTTATGACGTGGTGAACTATGATTGGTCTAAAATTTCATGTCCAACAGTTGGACTTGGAGAAAACAATGAATTTGATTTGGAGCTTGATGTTGATGACACCAACGATGGAAGAATCAATGAAGACATTTCATTTTGATTATGAACTATTATGAAATAATTACATGTTTTGAATTTTTGAATGAAATTTTATTAGATTAAACTTGGAACTTGGGCTCTGAGTAATGAACTTGATAAGGAAATGAATATTGCCACCAAATTTGGAGGAACAAATGAGCATTTTGAATCTTTGATGATTGAAATTGAGTATTGTGATACAATTACATGTTTTTAATTTATTATATAGTTAATCTTTGATGATTGAAATTAAGAAATCATCTTGTAAACTTCTTCTTGTTGAAAGATCACATTCTAAATTTCTGCGTCAATTTATTACCTCACAAATCGATTACAACATTTAATCCCTAACAGTAGATTGAGTAAGACACAAACTTTCTTTTTATCTTCATTAAAGATTGTGTATTTTTACATAGGTTTATTAATTCTACATCATAGTTTTTGTCTCTCTCCATGCCAAATTATGTTTCATTTTATGTAAGTAATGTGATAATTTCCTATCATTAGCATACTAACTGGTTCTTGTAAAGAACAAAAACAATGTAAAAGAAGAAGAAGAAGTTGAGAAAAGAGAGAGTTCAAAGAAGCTTGCCGTAGAATTATGAAATTTGCTTTATTACCTCATAACTGAATAAAGACATAAAATATATGTTAGAAGGGTTAGCTCAACCACTAAGCTAACTAAACTAACTGCCTAATAATGATTAGTTAGACACGAGCTACAATATTACAGAAATAGCACTAAACTAGGCTTCAACTGATAGTTGAACTTTGCTTATATGATAAACTTAGTATCTACTGAGGTGCTAGCTGATATGGATGTGTCTTTAGCTTATCATTCCCCCTCAAGCTGAAAGGGGTGATAACAATTTGCATCATGTTCTTTAGGTAGAGAAACCAAGGGATAGAAACAGGCTTGGTTAGTATATCAGCTAGTTGATCTACTGAGGGTACAAATTTGACTTTTAAGCTTCTGTTTGTAACCTTATGTCTTATGAAAATGCACATCCAGTTCTATATGCTTTCTTGTAGCATGAAGGACTGGATTTGATGCTAGGGAGATGGCACTAATGTTGTCAACCCATAAAACAGGAGGTGAACTTAATTTTAAAAACAATTCAGTGAGTAAGTTTTGAAACCATTGGATTTATGAAGCAGCATTTGACATGGATCTGTACTCATTCTCTATACTGGATCATGACACTACTTGTTGCTTCTTTGAAGACCGTGACATTAGATTATCACCGAGGAGAATTAGATAAGCTCATGTAGACCTCCTATCATTCAAATCACCTGCCCAGTTAGCATTAGAAAATGTTGTAATGCTCACTGATTTTGATGGTTTGATGAGTAGTACTTCATTGATAGTACCCTTTAGATAACTCAAGATCTGTTTACAAGCCTACTAATGGATGTGTGTAGGTCTATGTAAGAATTGACTTAGTTTATTCCCTAAAAAGACAATATCGGGCCTTATGACTGAGAGATACTATAAAGCACCTATAGTGCTTCTTTGAAGAGTTATATCTGTCATGGTATCCCTTTCATTAATTGATAACTTAACACTTGAACTAGCATGTTTTGGTCCATCCTTGTTTGTTCTTCTAAGAAGATAAACAATGTATTTACTTTGAGTAAGATTTATACCAGAAGAGCCTCTGTAAACTTCAATTCCCAAAAAATAATGCAGGTTGCCAAGATCCTTTAAGGCAAAAGTGTTATTCAACTTGTCGATGAGGTATTGGTTCTTAGATTTTCTACTGCCTGTGACAAGAATGCCATCAACATATACAAGAAGTAATAGAATATCAGAACCATCTTGAAAGATAAATAATGAGTTGCTTGATTTGGAATTAGAGAAACCTCAATCCAATAGAGATCTTCTTAATCTGTCATACCAGGCTTTTGGAGCCTGTTTTAGGCCATAAAAAGCCTTCTTGTGGTGGCAAACATGTTTGGGCTTAGAGGGATCCTCAAAACTAATTGGTTCAGCCTTAAAAACATTCTCCTTAAGGGCCGTTTGATATAAGATTGTGAGTAAATGAGTTCTAAAATAAGATTACTGGAATATGATTGTGGGAATGTATATGCTTGGAAAGTTAAGACTACTTTGTTTGTTAACACTTGATAATGTTCTGATTTAACGGTGATGATGTTAAATTACTCTGTTTATTTTGATGGAATAGGCAAGTGGATATTTTAGATATTATTGTCTAATTTTAATTTTATCCTTGGACTAAAAAATGCTTATGAATAATAATTACTTAATTTATAATAGTATGACCAACATGAGTAATAACAAAAATATAGATTTTATCCATGGATTTGTTTTGTATATACCTATTAATTTTTCTACCAAACCATTATATTATGGTACGTCGCATAGATTTTCATCAAATATTATTCATACAATTGAACCAATACCACTCTAAATGTATTAATGTGGTATAGAATTTACAATATAAGATAATAATTCTTATAAGAAAAACACCGATAATTTTTAGCTCAATGATCAAGATTATAGTACTAAAATAAATTTCTATCAAATTTCAATTATGATATTAAGTAAAATTCAATTTATAGTTATTCTAATATCAACAAAATGAATCTTTCTCAAGAAACAAATTGAGAAAGAACTACCTTCAAAATGAAATATTGAAGGCAACTCCATAAGTCAAAGCATATAAACATAATATATTTTATAAAATATCCAAAAGATGGATTCTCAATCCAATTATTACATTTTATACACATATGTTGACTATATTTACCTGTGACCTATCAAAAGATATGGACAAAACACTCATGTGCATATCATAAATTCAACAACAAAATATTTACCCTTGTGCACATCATACATGACACAATAATTCATCCATGTGCACAAAAAAACTACACCTGTAAATTATTAGAGGTGACATTACTTATACTATACATATCAAAATAGGTTCTGAAGGCTTCATCATGAAATATACTTTCTATGATTTCATATTATCGAGGTAAACTTGTAACATAAATTCCTTTTTGGAAGGCACATGAAAAACAAAGAAATAATGAGTTTGATCATGGTCTTTCACAATCAATTTTCCTGCTAGTACCTTCTCAGCATCTGTTAGTCCATCTATTTTCATTATTTCATCAAATATCTGGGAAAATCTATCAGCATTATCAGCTTCATTTGAAAACACTTTCCTAACTTGCCTATATTGTCATTTATGTTTTAGAAGAATGTCACAAACTGTTTAACCATGTTAGTCAGTGTCTCGACCAATATATCATCATCTATAGCCCTTTTCTTAGTTGTTTTTGTTGGTACAGAGGTTGAAGGAATTTGAGAAGCAGATGCTGAAGGAAAAGTTGGAGTTTGACAAGTAGAGTCGGTAACATTTGCTTCTACAAATCCCGTTGCAGGGTCTGGTCCATAAAAGTCATCATCTTTCCAATTAAAATTATACTCTTGTTCTATAGCATCAACCATATCTGCAGGACCTTCAACACCAAGTCCAGAAGCTCGATCTTTTCCAAACACCGACCCCAAATCATCAAAATGCCGAAAAGGCTTGTTCAGCATGCTTTTTGCATTTGGATGACTCTACAATATATAAAGAACATAACAAAGTTTCAATTTAGTTGTCACTTTTAGATGCAATTTAGTTTCAAAAAATATGTTTATGCTAAGCACAGTTTTGTTGAATGCATATAAGCATTTGATTTTATTAGAAGCCTAGAAGCATTTGATTTTAATAAATGCAAATATCACAGTGTGGTAACCCACACTCTAACTTAAACCAGCCCAAATCACAATGCTTTTATCAGGAAGGAGATAAGAAACAAACTCAATTCCTTTCAACAAAAACCAAACAAGAAGCAATTGGGCAACCAAAAACTTGAAAAGTAATTTTAAATGTGTAAAAACATGAAAAGTTGGTCTATAAAAGTATTTAAGCAAATTTTAATGCATGAGAATATAGATAAGAAGAATAAAAAATGTTGAGTATAGAAAATAGACTAAAACGTATTCATAATATCTATCACAAAAATTCATTCAACAATAGACATGAAATATTTTTTTCTAAGCTGGTTCCCATATTAATAAACTTTACAAACAACTAACGTAATTTTCCAACGTACAAATATGTTGCAGCCAGAGAAAACTTGAAATGTAGATCTTAAGACCATAACTACTACTAATTTGAGCTTCTATAACCTTACTCTGTTAACCCACATTCATCAGCCCCCGACAATAGACTAGCTCAGTCTTTACAATATGATTAAGTCAATTTTTTGGAAGTCTTAAGAAAAAAATAAAAAACAAAACAAAACAGAATCATTCTTCTTATGACAATTACACCAATCATAAGAAAAACGTCATACACATTTTGAATGGTTAATAAAATAAATAAAGAACTCATACCTTAACCCAGTCAAAACAATTCCCTAGTCAATACCTATCTATGTGTATGACGTTTTTCTGAAGAATTATATACATGTAAAAAGATGTTAACACGCTTTCTAATTATGTCGGACATACAAAATGCAGTAGGGATATATGTTTCTAACCCAATTAATTAATGGGACCTTGCAAATATCAACTTAGTGGCTGCATTAGGGTGAACTAAACACTTGGTTAATTCTAAATACCTAATGTGTGAATAAGCTTGAGATTAGTATAACAAGAGTTCACCTAACCAGTTCTCCAAATAATAGAGGGCATGTTAGAAGAAAGTGTGTAAAAAACCAGTTCTCCAAATACATGACGATCTTAAATAAATAGAATGGACAAAAGGAAAACATCTCAAAACCTATTTAAAATCCAGGCTAAATGTGATCAAGTACTTTTGCTAACCTTATGAAATGATACAATACTAACTAATATCTACGCCAACCTAGTAGTACCCAGTTTTTACTATGAGAATATATATACACACTAATGCATTCCTAATATTTGTTCTAGGTCCGATATACAAATATAAATGTGTGCATACGTGTTTCTAACCCGTCTGCACCATTAATCTGGCGTTACAACTTGGTATCTTGAAGACAAATTCAATAAAAAAAAAAACCAACCATGTAATACAAAAGAAAGGGTGAACAACATGCTAAACTCTATTAAGAATGAACCCCGTTGCAAAACAAGAACAATTCATAAACTGTAACAACGCATTAAGAAAACCCAAGACCCCCACAAAACTGAACAAAAAAAGAAAATTCAAAACTTAAAAAAGGTAAAAATACACGGAGAAATGCAATTTGGGAAACTAAGCTTGATGGAAAGAAATGAATAAAAGAAACACATTGAAACGAGCAAGTTCAGAAATCAAAAGATACGAACCCTAGAATTGAAATATATTTAGCCAGTGATGCAGTTGAGGGATGAGATATGGGTAATTGGGGAGTAAATTGAAGGTAAACAACATAGGAATAAGACTGAAAATAACCATGAAGGATGCTCGATTAATCACTGTGAGATAGAAGAATGGATTTGTGTTATCCAACCAATTAGCTTACGGGGCAGGAGAGAGAGAGAGAGAGAGAGAGGGAGGGAGAGAGAGAGAGAGATCAGAAGGAGAGCTTACCATTTTCAATGGGTCTTCTAATGGAGGGGACTGAAGCTCGTGTGAGAGAGAAGGACGAGAGATGCCTGGAATGAGGATAACCCTCGATTTAGAGGGTATCAAGATACCCTCAATGGAAGGTATCTTTCCATTCTGGTAATGTTGAAAGACTCCAAAAAAATAAACCAAACAAGGGAATCTTATAGTTACCCTCACTTTCCAAGCCTATCACCTAATATCACCACATACCAAACGCCCCCTTAATGTATCCATTGAGGAATGCATTATTTACATCAATCAATCTAATTCTCAATTATGAGAAATAAGAATATGTAAAATCACTCTTACTGTTTTCATAGCATGGGTAGAAATCTGATTTGTTTTTGGTTTTGGTGTTGTTTTACCTAAGGTTTCTTTAGAGATTTTCTGATTGTTATTAATGGGAAGAAGATCAATAACAAGTTTGTCTGCTATAGAAGGCAAATTAGGTAAAGAAGTGGTGATTGAGGTAAAATAACATTTTGACTAGATAACCGTAAAGATAAGTTACCTGATAAGGACTCACTATGTGAGTTGGAATGACTTGAAGTGTAGCTTACTAATGTAGTATCCATAGAGTTCTATAGCAAGACATTTTCATGTGCTAGAGATCTGAAATTGTTTTGAAATGAAGTATGATAGAAGACCGATGTAAGTGTAGGTACTTAACTGACATATTCAATATCAAAGGCTTTATTTTGACAGAACATAGTCTTATAAGGGAACTTTGGACTCATTGAATACCACATTTCTAGAAATGTATAAACTACCAGAGGAATGTATGTTTATCCTTTGTGATCTAAAGAGTAGCTAAGAAATACACACAAATCTGAGTGAAAATCTAGCTTATGAGTATTATATGGTCTCAAATAAGGAAAGCATGTACATCCAAATGTTCTTAAGGTGTTATAGTGTGGAATTTATTGATACAGAACTTGGTATGGTGATCTAAAGTTAAGTGTAGATGTGGGTAACTTGTTAATAAGATAGATCGTTGTTTGGAAAGATTCCCACAAAAAAATCTATAAGCATACGAGCTTGGGCTAAGATGGTCAGACCTATTTCAAAAAGATGTCTATGCTTTCTCTCAATCTTCCCATTTTGTTGATGTGTATGAGGACAATGGTGTCTAAATTTGATCCCTTGAGACTAAAGATATTGGACAGAGGGTCTGAACTCTCCTCCAAAGTCAGGTTGAACAGTTCTAATAGTACTTTCAAACTATTTTCCAACAAGGGTTTTAAATATGATAAAGGTGTTTAAGGTTTCAGACTTTAATTTTAGAGGATACACCCAAGACAATTTAGTGAAATCATCAAGAAAGCACACATAGTACATATAACCCTCTTTTGAGGCAGTTGGGGTAGGTCCCCACAGATTTGTATGAATGATTTCCATGGGTTTCAATGTTCTGGTTTGAGAAATCGGAAAGGGTAAGGTATGGTACTTCCCTTTTTAATAGGCAATATAGAAATTTGGTGCTTATTTAACTATCGGAATGTTACTAGACTTTAACACCTTATGCAAAATAGTAGATATAGGATGCCCTAACCTTTTATGCCATATATCAGTTTGATTAAGCAATATTCAGTAAAGATGCTCATTTGTGCTTATCTTGTGCGAGAATATTATTTTGCTGATAAGAAGAAACAGGACAACAAGGATCTGTCTTTAGAAATGAGACTATATTACTTGCATCATTATTACAAATTGAGGAAACATTATAAGAAGAAAAATATTTTATAGAATCATTAACAACAAAACTAAGAGGTTTACAGATATTCAAGCCAGAATGATGAAAAATAGGTTTGCTAATGCCATTACAGCAAGGCTTTTGATAGACTTTAGTATGACTTTATGGTTTACTTTGAATGCAGTATGCAAACAGATTGGATTTATGATCTCCAGGAATTGTCAACAGGTATAAACCATCTCTAAGGATCCCTTGCAGCAGTATGGTTCCTAGTTCTTTGTCCTTCACATTGCAAGCATTAGCATGAAACTCAATATATAAGTTATTGTCTTTAGTCAATTTAGAGATGCTAACTAAGTTCTTTTTAGTGTCAAGAACTCTTAACAAAGAATTTAGCTTTAAAGGTTGTTTAGAAATGAATTTAGTAGGTAGGCGAGCTGAACCTATATGAGTAATTGACAAGATTTTACCATTCCCTACTGCTAGGTCTGATGTCACATGGTTGGTCGCTACACTGTCAGCATACCAAGCTAAATCACACACTAACTCTGAGGAAGCAATATAGGAAGAAGGTGAATCAAAGTATGCTGCAGGAGTGGAAGAACTCCTTCCAAATTGAGAAAAAAAAGCATTTGGTCCATTGAATGAGGAATTTCCTCCATTTTGAAGCTGATCAAATTGATTTCCCCTTGAAAGTTTCTTTCAAATATGTAAAAATAGATAATTGTTGCATCCCATATCGTACCACAAACTTGGCAAACTAGTTTATTGTTGTATCTGCCTCTACCACCTCTCATTGCTTGGAAACCATCTCTGTTGCTATGATTATTGTATTGAGCACTTCTCCCCTAATTTCTATTAAAGTTTCCAAAATTACCTTGGGACTAAAACATTTCCATGGCCACCCTTCTTAAAGCCAAAGCGTGAGCTTCCAGTTATGATATTTGCAGTCATCTTATTAAGCCTTCTTACTCACTTAACTCTTTCTCAAGTCTACTCTAATGGCACATGAAAAGTGATTGTACTTCCTCTATTTCCATATTTTCACTTCTTGAAGTGATCTTCATTCCAACATAATCAAATTCTACTCCAAATCCATTCATTACCTAAAGAATCAACCCTTGTTCACCAATGGGTTACCCTGTAACAGAGAGACTATCGGCCATTCTCCTATTCTTCTCACAGAATTCAGAAACAAACACGTTTACATTATTGCAGTTTTGAAGTTGGTTTCTTAGCTGCATCATTCTTGCACGAGATTGACTGGAAAAATTCCTCTCAATAGAGCTCCAAACTGCTGCTGAGGTATTGTACTGAGTAACAGTACCAAGAACTCTTTCTGACATAGAAATTCTTAACCAACTCAAGAGTAGTTGATCTTTCCTAGTCCAGACTCCATATTTGGGATTAATATCTCCATTAGCAAGCTTCTTGCTTGGCTTGCCTACTGAACCAATAAATATTCCATCAACTCCATGCCCAATAATCGCTGGAATTACTTGAGACTTCTGGAGAACGTAATTCCATCTGCCCAACTTAACTCTGAGAGAGCTTCTCAAATTGTTTGACAATATGCTTTGTAATTTGGAGAGCTACTTGAGGCATTGATTGCAGTGGAGTTGCTTTCAAAATTAGCCATAGATGTTTGTCTTTTATACACTCTAATACCATGTAAAGAATAGAAACAATGTAAAAGGAGAAGAAGAAGTTGAGAAGAGGAGAGAGAGTTTGAGTAGGCTTGCTGTAGAATTATGCAATTTGCTTCATTACCTCATAATTGAATAAATGCATTAAATATATATTACAAGGGTTAGCTCAACCACCAAGCTAACTAAACTAATTCCCTTACAATGAGTAGTTAAACACGAGCTACAATATTACAGAAATAGCACTAAACTAAGCTTCAACTGATAGTTGAGCTTTGCTGATATGGTAGACTTAGTCTCTACTGAGGTGGCAACTGATGTGGCTATCTTTAGCTTATCAATTCTTAGCTAAGGACAAGAAATATGATATTTTTCCTCTTCAAACTTCATACTTCACAGTGTTTCAAGCATCTGTCAAATTATCGATAAAAGGAATTAACTGTAATTTTTCAATTAAACTATTAACAAGTTACACTTTGAATCTAAATTCTATGTCATTTCAACATTCAGAACCACCCAAAACGTTGTTGTATAGCCTATTTCACGTGCCCGTATTTAAATTTTGCCTTCCCTACCATTTCATTTAGCCCAAAATATATCACCATCTTCTTCCTGGAATTGAGAGGAAGAATGTTTAAATGAAACTTTTAAATAATTTAAGAAGTAAATAGCATATTCTAAAAGTTTTTAGTCCAAAGTGTAACTTATTAAGAGTTTGAGAGTGAAAAATGTATTCAACTCTTGATTAATGAAGTCTCAATGATGTTTTTCTAAAGAATATTTATAAATTATTGAAGTGGGAAGATCTCATATCAACGGTCCTTATACATAAATTCTATTGTAGAACCTTGAATGTTGTAATTTAGTAATGAAGCTTGCATAGGCTATAATTTTTTTTCCAATTTGTAGCCCCCAATTATAACTTGTAATTTTCCAAGCAGTAAATGAATATTTTGTAATTCGATTGTATGTTACAATCGAGCCCCCATTCTGGCATGTATGCATTACTTTATGAAATTCTCATTTGCATTATTCAAATCGACAAGTCTGTATTATGGTGCAATTGTGAAACTTCTTAAATTAAATAGGGAAATATCATGGCTGTACAATGAAAGGATGCAATATGAGTACATACATATAGTTACAGTGCGACAACACATCATAAGGCGTAGATTATAACTTTCCCTACAAAAATTTAGTCTCACGACAATTCAGCATGAAGTGATGATGTTGACGCAATCATGTCCTCAAAATATTCAAATTTCAAAAGCCTTTTATCTTTTGAGATATAGTGTATCTTTTCTGATCATTCTTTACCAATAAAAGAGACATCTGGCTCCTTTTAGGGTTCATTCTTCTCACGTCTTTCAAAGGAATTATAACTGTCACTATTCCATGTAAGGTTTCCTTTATCATCAATCTTTTGTCTTCTTTCAAACTATTAACAACACTTGATGCTCAATTCATTTTGTTAAAAAAAACACTTGATGCTCAATTCATTTGATCATTTTCTCAGGATATGTCAATTTTATGAATTTTCTTTTTCTTTATTTTTTTACATGAAGAAGAATGTTTTAAAAAATGAATAGGAGACCTTATTTATTTTCTTCAAAGAATCTCTTTGTGGTTAAGTTATAATTAACAATAGTAAGCAAAATTTGGTCAAAACTTTGTGAGCATTTTGGTAGAATGATATTGCTCAAGCGGTTGCATTTGATTTTATTCATGTTGATTACAATCCTATCAGTATTGTGGATAAAATTAAAAAAACTCAAATTCTCATGAGTATGAGGATATTGGCTTAACCACTTCATCAACCAATCTCTACTAGATTACTAGTTATATTGTATTCGAATAAATTGTCTTCTATTGGTGGGCATCACTTTGCTTTATTCCTTGTATCTTATTTGTAGAAGGATCTTGGATAAGTCTTTTTCTTCTAATTTTTTTTGTTCGGATAAAAGAGTTATCCACGTATTAACTTATCAGTCAGTCACAATTAAAGACTACCTGATGATGGTTGCATTAAAATGAGTGGAATTGGCAATCAATGTGGCAGATACAGGATGTTTAGAATTTTTCTCTCTGCAACTTTGAAGGAAAGTAATCATGAATATAGTTTAATATTATTATAGTCTATTGAATCAATAGAAAAATAATTCTCAATCATATTAATAAATCAACCACAAGAAAGTAGAAAAACAAGACATTATTTTAACCTAGAAAACCTTTCAGATGGAAGGAAAAAATCATGGGACAAACTCCAAGTAATATATCCCCCTACATGACAATGGGATTACAACAAGTTCTTCTAGATAAAATTATAGGGTTATACATATCACTCACTAATAATGTGGACTCACAAGAATAAACTCTCATCAAATAAATATATCCCCCTACATAACTAGAAAGTTTATGAAGAAATTATCATTGAAGACGATACACTATACACACGAAAAACACCCTCAAATTATCGGGATGATAGGAGCAAGATTTATGGTGGATTGCGTGGAAAACTTCTTACTTTATATTTATTTCTCTCCCACACAAATGTCCCATTTTCTCCTTGTGAGAAACATCCATTTTCTCCTTGGCGCCTGAATTAAACTTGTTTCACGTTACACTTAGGCGACTGAAGCTATCTCATCACAGAATAAAGCCTTACAGATATAGGCGATTAGAGAGCACTTGAGGTGGTAGAATCAATTGCCCTCAAATCCGTCAATGCAAAATAAGTTTCAATATCTGTTATGAAAATGGACTTCTTCATTTCTTGGGCCTAATATGGAGGCTACGCCTCCTCCAAGTGGTGGGACATCCCAACACACTCCTTCTCTTGACTAGTTGAAGAAGGACATCATACTCGCTAGCTTCCTGCAAACCTCATGATTTGATACCATTGTTGGGTGATAATTCTCAACTCACAAAGCTAGCAACTCACTATCAGTTTATTCCACAACCGAGGTGGAACCCCAACAATATTTTTCATCATATGTCGAGTCTTGAGTCAGGTAACTGTAGACTTGTTTCACCTGATTTCACCAAATATCGAGTAATGAGTTGGATAATCGTCGACTCACTTTTCATCCAGATTCACCACACATCGGGCATGAGTCGGATAATTGTCGACTCACTTTACCCCGATTCGCCACACATCGGGTCATTAGTGGGAGAGCCAATGACTCAATTCACCTGAATCAGGCTGGAGACTTGTTGTCTAAACATGGACCTGGTTCTGATATGAAATATTCTCTCGCACTTATAAATACTATCAGTCCATTCCACAACTAGTGTAGGATAACTCCTACACTTCATAGATTTTGATTAAAAATACAACTAGAGGGAAGTGGTTAGGAGATATTCGGAAGGCCGAGCAAATGAGATAAATATCCATGGAATATTTACTTTATACATAAAATTTTGTTAAAGAACTAATTTCAGAAATTAGTTTTATAATCTTATATAATATCTCCTTGCTAGACTTTTCATTTTAGACGTGAAGAATGATCATAAGATATTATCAATTATATTGTTCACGTGCTTTTATAATAGAGAGAATGTTTTGAAAAAGTCAGGACAAACATGAGCATGGTGATCTTGTCCTCGAATACAACCATTTGTACATCTATTATAGGTTTATCGCTTCTGTGCATTTGGGTTGATCTGATTGATTACCTATGATATTTTGTGAAGTATATTGTGAAATGGATTGTGAAAATCTAAACTCCTGAGGAGTACGATCATATCCTTTCATGAATAAATTAACAATCAAACTTGTAAACATGTTTTTTAAGAGTTTTTGGGTGACGTGTAATGAAGCAACATTGTCTATGGACAAGTAAGCCTAATAAAGTGGAGGTTGTGTGTCTGAAATGGTGAAGAAAAAACACCTTAGATCCATCTCAGGAAGGTGAACAAATACCATTTCTCTAAGGTTGATTAAAACTCCAATGTGCAGGATATTCTCTTTGTTGACCTAGAGGAGTATGAGAGTGATGATTCCCATAATGATGCCAAGGACCCCCTTTTATAGATGGGGCCATGTAGGGACTCGTGTTGTTAGTCCTTTTAACTACTAACTCTACTTATAAAACATGACCACACTTAACCACCCTCAACTAGTCGTGCCTACATGGCGCCGAGTAGTCATGGGTTTTATAATGAACCTAATTAATTCCACAAGGGTGTTTGGGGAAGGACTCCCCTCACGCTGTCGCCACGGGTGGGAACTTACACATGCATTGGCCGTGGATAGAGGATAGGTTCTCTCTTCACCTTTGGACTCCCCAAAGGTGGCATGCTGAGCAATCTTTTCTAAAGGTGGCGTTATCGCCTTAAGTCTTTCTCTAGTAGAAGGCGACACATCCAAGGTTCCTACGGCGGCTATGGTAATCAAAGAGTTTTACCTCTCTTGATATTGTGTAATCTTGTTCTAATCCTACTAGACTACAACCCTTAAATTGTTTCCAAGCGAAGATGTCGTATGAGCCTTTGTCATTATGCTGGACAACAAGTGATAGAAAAATATAACAAACACGACCTTAGGCTTGCTGCCTATTGTCACATTTATAGGATCAGGGTGTCCTTTACAAAGCGTTTTTATCGGGTACACCACCTTTATACATTTAAGCATCGTCCCTTAAAAAATGCTTATATTCATTTTACATCAGTCCTCATAACGCCACATGGATACCAACTGGGTCCTCCCTTTGGTGTCACCTATGTCTTTCTGACACATCACCCATGCCGACGTTTCTCGCTATTTACACACACTCAAGTAGTTGTACAAGTTATTTATCATCACAATAACATCTTTCACATGCTCGCTTCTTGTTGGTTTCCATGTTTATGCTATTGCTCATTTTTCAATTTCATATTCCTTTGATTTTTTAGATTGGCTATACCTCAAAAGTATCTCTTTAAGATAGTTAGCAAGTACCTTACTAGGATTTTTTACCAGTAACATATTTAAGGTACATAATTATTCAACACAGCTAAGAGAACTTACTACATATTCGAGGTACCGCACTGACCCAATGCCAAATAAATTGAGTTTTTTTGGATAAATATATTCCTTTTTCATTTTCCTTAAGGGTTTTGATACCTCTTTTTCAAAACAAAGAATTTTATATCTCTGGCCCACTAACTTCACATCACCACTTGCAATCTCTCTCTTCTCTCAAGTAGTTGGTTTTTTTATCAGTCAGCAACTCAAACACTAGTGACTACTTGAAGATATCAAGTAGATTTTATGACTACTTGAACCCTTCAAGTAATTTTTTGCGACTACTTGAGTCTTTTCTTATGTCCAAAAGATAAGAAAAAATGAATGTTGACTACTTGAGGGGTTCAAGTAGTTTTTTATGACTACTTAAACCCTTCAAGTAGTTATTTTATTTCGTCAATCAGCAACTCAGACACTAGGTGACTACTTGAAGAGTTCAAATAGTTGTTTATGACTATTTGAAGGGTTAGAGTAGTTGCTTATGACTACTTAAACCCTTTAAGTAGTTGTTCTTTGTTTTGTCAGTCAGCAACGCAAATATTAGGTGATTGCTTGAAGGGTTCAAATAGATTTTTATGGCTACATGAAGGGTTCAAGTAACTTTTTATGACTACTTGAGCCTTTTTTGCGTCCAAAAAATAGGAGAAAGAGAACATTGAGTACTTGAAGGATTCAAGTAGTCATAAAATGCTACTTGAACCTTTCAAGTACTCAATGTTCATTTTCTCTTATTTTTTTGGACAAAAATAGTTCAAGTAGTCATAAAAAGCTACTTGAACCATTAAAGTAGTCATAAAAAGCTACTTGAACCATTCAAGTAGTCATTTGGTGTTTGGGTTGCTGACTGACCAAATAAAAAATAGCCACCTGAAGGGTTGAAGTAGTGATAAATAATCATTTGAACCCTTCAAGTAGTCACCTAGTATATGTGTTGTTGACTAACAAAAAAACTATTTGAACCCTTCAAATAGTCATAAACAACTACTTGAACCCTTCAAGTAGTCACCCGATATCTGAGCTGCTGACTGACAAAAAAAGTAACTACGTGAAGGGTTCAAGTACTCATAAAAAGTTACTTGAACCCTGTAAAGGATTCTTTCTTTCTTTAACCATCGATCAAGGGGAAGAATATCGATAATGAATGATTTATATAAGTTTTAACTAGAAAGAAAGAGAGAGAGTGTGTGTGCAAAGAGCAAAGGTTTGAGTTGAGTTTTTTGTTATATTGGATGTGTTCTTTTTATTTAATACATTAGTATTATAAAGGCTCCCCAAATAGCATAAGTTGATTAAAATAATAATATAATTTGAGGTGCCCATTATGCCTAGGGATTATACTCGTTCGTGGGGATTATCCTGCTAGGTATGTGACCCTTTTCCTTTCTGTTTCCCATTTGTCTCACTCAGCCGCCAATCAGTCACAGACACTTGGTGATTTTTTATGGTTTCGAGTCAATCAATCACAGTCACTTGGTAGCCTTCTAATCTAACTTATCTGGGTCATTCATCTTACCCAATCAACCACAACGTTTTGACTGTTTATCTTGATCTTTTTCATCCATTCCTGCTCTTCTTCTTCTTCTTCTTCCATTCTTGTACAGTTCGGCAAGTGCCTTCCCTGTTCTGGAGACACGAGTTCCCCCTCAGTCTTTTCCCATTCTCAAAGGCGTGAGTCCTCTATCAGCTTTTTCTCGTTAACCAGTCTACTTTTCCTATTCTGATGTGGTTTTCCCGCTAATGCTCTTTTCCGTTTCTTGACCTCCTTCCTACTTAGAGCTCCTCCCCGTTTAGAGTTCCTTCACGTTTAGAGCTCCATCTCGTTTAGAGATCCTTCCCATTTAGAACTCCTTCCTATTTAGAGGTCTTTCCCGTTTAGATCTCCTTCTTGTTTAGAGCTCCTTCTGATTTAGAGTTCCTTCCTATTTAGAGCTCCTTCCTATTTAAAGTTCCTTCCTAATGATCTGTCTGTGTCACTTTTATTTTCTCGTCTAGCCCCCAATCTTGCCATGTTCATGGTCCATGCGTCCCTTAGGATTCGTTCTTTCTGTACACGTGTCTTGAATGGTTTTTTCCTAGTTCAAACCCTTCAATTACTAAACGTTCATTTTTTCTTTTTTTTTAGACGTAAAAAAGGCTAAAGTAATCATAAAAAACTGCTTGAAGGGTTCAAGTAGTCATAAAAACTACTTGATACCTTCAAGTAGTCACTAGTGTTTGGATTGCCGATTGATCAAATAAAAATAACTACTTGAAGAGTTCAAATAGTTGACTACTTGAACCTTTCAAGTAGTCACCTGGTGTATGAGTAATTGACTGACAAAAAATAACAACTATTTGAACCCTTCAGGTATCCATAAACAACTACTTGAACCTTTCAAGTAGTCACCTCGTATATGAGTGTTAACTGACAAAACAAAATAATTACTTGAAGGGTTTAAGTGGTCATAAAAAACTACTTGAACTCTTCAAGTAAAAGAAAAAGTTTCGTTGAAAAATAAGAATAAGAAGAAGAAGAAAATATTATTAAATAGATTTGACATGTGCATTGAGAAAGAAAAAATGATGAGGGAAGAGAGAGATTGCAAGTGATAATGTGAAGTTGGTGGACCAGAGGTATAAAAATCCTTATGGAAAAAGAAAAATGTATATTTATCGAAAAAACCCAAATAAATTTGGCTCATTTAGGAAAATAGTAAATTTTTGAAAAAGAGTAAGAGAATAACAAAAAAAATATTTACAAGAATGACCTTTTTTAACTGTAAAATTTGTTTTGATAAAACTAGAAACATTTATGTATAGGTGTACTATGGTATATAAAAATATATCGTGGTATATATATATACCATAGTATATTTTAATAATACCATCGATATACCGTAGTGTATTTTTACATATAATTTGTGATATACTATGATATATTTATATACCATAATATATTTTAATATATAATCAGTATATCGTAGTATATATTTAGTATATTTTATTTAACATTCGTGATAATCATAGATCATACCAGTATCATATCTCTTCCTACACTCAAACTCATCTCCTCCTCGTTCTTCACCTTTCTCTCGCTGGATTCTCGTCTTCTCCTTCTCTTCTTGACCTATCTCTCGCTTGGAAACCATGTAGGATCAAGCGCTTACCATTGAACTAATAGTTATAGCTGGTAGTTAAGGCACAACTTCATTTCCCTTATTTAGTTCAAACATTCGCGCTCAGGTTTTGACTATAATTTGGCCCCACCAGGCCTCTGGCACGTGATAAGATACTCTCACTTACCAACAATCACCTCCTCAGCACATGCCTGCAAGCACAATGCTTTACCTGAGAGTCGAACCCTTGACCTCTAAGCTCTGGTACCAGTTGTAGGATCAAGCGCTTACCATTGAATTAATAGCTATATGTCGCAACGTGCGTGCGACGCGGAGCGGCGATTAAAAAAATTTCATTTTTGTTTTAGGAAAAAGAAATTTAGAGTCGCCACTAATCATTTTAGGGTGTGATTGGTCACCCAATTTTAAGATGAAAATTTTTTTGGTCTACGAAAACTCAAAGTTGGTTCGGGAGTCGTTTGTGTGTGGGGAAGGTATTAGCACCCCACAACACCCATTGTAAAATGGTTACCAAATTTGATCAAATGCTATCCATTTTTTTTATTTTAATGCAAAGGTTAAAGAGATTTATTTTTTGAATGTCCCATTTGAGGAATTTTGTATCATAGAAATGAACAAAATAAATTACTTTTTAATGGGTGGCTCAAAGACCATTAAAAAAAATACCTTTTTCGTATTCTCATATCTTTTAAAATCAAAACATTATTAGAGTTATTTTCGGTATCCCAAGAATAACTCCTCACCTCAGTAGTTCGAGAAGTTTGGTATCCCAAAAATCTCAAAGTCCGTCGGCCTTTTTAGTGAAAATTAAATAATAGAAGTAACAAAATCTAAATTTAATTATTAAAATTATAATCCACGCATACATAAACATTAATCATGATGATAAATGAATAATGCAAGAATCGTATTATGAGCGTGATGATGCAAAATGCTAAATAAATAAACATGTAAATGAAATTAATGTTAATAATTACAACAAAATGGAAGTAAAAGAATAGAGATAAGTCAATAGGATGTCAAATTATAGAAAAAATACAATGTTGAGATTAAAAATGCAAGAATAAAGTAAAGAAAACTAAATTATGTAAAAAAAAAACAAAAAAAAAGACGAAACAAAAAAAAAAGATCAAAAGATGGTGCAACAGAGATAGCTTTCCTCTGTTGCGGCTCCTCTGTTGCAACAGAGATATTTTTGTCCAAAAAAATTAAATAATAGAAGTATGGAACTTCTTTCTCTCTCTAAAATCACCTCTCTTTCCAACCCCTCTCTTTCTCACTCAAAAAAATGACTTCCCCTTTTTTTTACTCTCCTAAAAGACCTCCCCTTAAGTGAATACCTCATTCCTATTTATAGGCAAAATTAGGGTTTGCCTTTTTTTACTTTGAGTCTTTTTTTAAGTTTTATTTTTTAGTCCTCTTTTTTCAATTTTTTACTTTTTAGTCTTCTTTTTTCAATTTTTACT
>QANY01009387.1:0-35379 GCA_003255025.1 Datisca glomerata
ATTTTCAAAACAAGTTTTCTCTCAAAATTGTTAAGAGTGGAAAATAAGTTCTGAGGAACAAATGGGAGAGGGCTGGCTATTTATAGCCAAGTAAAGTGGAGTTCACCGGGAACCCATCACTTACCTGAACTATTATATTCTACAAAAATAAAAATATTTTACATTTATAATTTTGTCTACTTTTGATTAAAAATAGAAAAAGAATGAATAGTTGCCGAATTATTTGATAACTAGTACAATTATTATAGAAGAAGACGAAATGTAAAGATTCCTCGATAATTGTTATCTTAGTCTTCGTGGCCTTATAACTGCTTTGTCATGATTGTTGTTGTTGAAATGTTATTGAGACTGTTGCACATTGGATTCATTGGTAATGTTATCTTGGATTCTTGTGCTTTGATTATTGATTTTGGAGAAATCATATTTATTGTTTGCAAAAGTCATTGTGATTAGTGCTATTGATAATTTCATGCCTTGAATATCAATATGACCGTTGCATTTTGCTTAGTTGTCACCATAATACATCTTCAAAATTAATTTGATTCTTTGATTTTGTTCAGACATTGGCATTTTGCCAAGGGTGAATTCTTTGATTCATTCATTGATTGATCTGAATTTGTTCATTATCACTGGGATCAATATTACTTAATGGGTCCTTCAATTGATGAGGAATAATCTTTCTCAATGATTGATCTGTTTAGAATTTGATTTAATTTGGTGACTTGACTTTATAGATGATCCTGAGTCTGATTCATTATTGTCTTTCAAAAGGAGAAGCAATTTTTGGATTAATTCTTCTCCAAATTGAGTTTAGGCTTAGTGGCCTTTGATTTACCCTTTGGTTTGGACTCATGTTTTGATTTTGGTTTGGAAGAATCTGAACTGTATAGTTTTATTTGTGGAGCTAGGTCAATGGGTTGATTAATTTTTAATAGAGTCTGGATAAAAGAATTTGCTAGCTTTATAATGGGATGGATACTTGCAAATTCATAATTGATGGATGTAATAATTTTCTAGGTATTCAATTTATCCCACCATTTAACATAATATTGTCTTATGAGGATTCCATTTTCAACTGAGTATTGTCATTTCAAAATTCAAGGTATTTTGTATTTGTTTGAAAAATAAAGTATTTGGGGAAATGAGGCCTTAATTGGTGAGGGCTTGTAAACCTTTGAAAATAAATAAAAACATTGTTGTAAATCAATTGAAAAAAGTTCCAAGGTAAAACAATGAATTGACCACCATTTTAAGAATCAATTTGAAAAATTAATTTTGAAATTCTTATTGAAATTCAAATACCCAAAGTGAGAAAAAAAATACTATTTTGATGTAAGAAAATCTTATGCCATACATCAATATAGTCAAAATATTTATATTATTTTTTATTGAAAATTACTTTGAAACTTGAAGGATGGATTTTCCAATCGTCCATAAATATGATCTTGAGGATAGAGAAAGAATGGTAAATGAGATTTCTGTTATTGTGTCCAAGGATATAATAGACTTTAGGAATGAAATGGGCATCAACAATTTCTACTGGATCCATCAAATGAACAAATGGAGGTTCAATATGAAAGAGGTTTTCGCTACGTATTATATGGAAATGTGAAATTGATTGGTCAAGCGATTGAGCATTAAAGGATTGAGTATTTGAGAATGGATCAAATTGTTTGACTAGAGTTGATTGGTGATTGGGTCTGATGGACCCAAGTATTGATGATTGGGCTCGGTTAGGAGTAGAAGACTCATATTTGATTTGAGCCTTAAAGGACAATTGTTGAGTCTGAGACTATTTTATTTTTTTAACCATTCATCACACGATTTCTAAATGTGATCATAATTCCTTTAATTAAGGATTCTTCAACATGCCTATGATATTTTTATAATTCATCAGGCATGACGAAGAAAGCTTCCAAAATTCTTTAATTATTTTATTTGAAAATTCAATTTTAGAATTTACTTGTCCCAATAGGTTTTCAGTTAAAAAAATTTTATAACAGATTTTATTATTTTTGTGAAAACCCAATTTCTCCCTTTTTCTCATACCATTGGATTGAGGTTCCACTGAAATCATGTCTCAATCCAACTTTTTCTAAAACTACATCTAATTTATTAATACAATCATCTTATAGATATTCAAATCTATTATTGCCATAATTAATGAATGAGAGTCTTGAACAAAAAGCAGTTATCCTGCCATTGAGTTTTTTATGTTAAAATAATTTTGATTGAGTATTATGGATCCTACCTTTTCGTATTCTAGTAGGCCAAAATTCTCAAATTCCTCCATTGCAGAATCTTAAAATGATTTCCTAGAAAAACTTTAATATGAAGGAGCTTCAAAACACATTTTGCGTTTTTGAAATCAATGAAAAGAAATTTATTGAGTTAATAAATCAAACTATATGATTTGATTGATTTTCGTAATAATAGAAGAATAAATTTCAAGTCCTAGAAATCTATTCTCAGTTTGAAACAATTTGATTCTTTTTACAAAGATAACTAAAGTATTTTATTTTATTATCTTGACAGACAATTTAAAGTATTTCCAATATTGTTTAACATATCCATAAATGTAAAAAATCAAAAAATTCAGCCAATATTGTTTAATAAGAATGTTATTAATGGAGAAATTTGAGAAATCAACAAATTGATTAAAGAATTCAATTATTATTTTCTGAATTTTACTTGGAGCAAATCTAAGATCAAATAACAGTATTTTTCATTTATAATGATTAAATATAGTCTTGTACTTATCAATCTAATTTATCTGGATAAATCCAAATTTTATGCCATACTTAGAGATAATAACATCTCCAAGTCTATTGATTAGGACCCTTTGTTTGGTATTGGATATTTTATCCATTCCAAAATATTGTTAAGGGACTTGTAATTAATCATTAAACGAAGAATTCTTCGTTTAAAGATTTTAATTTGATTTTGAAGAGCAGTATTTTAAAGTTGTTCTTCAATTCTTTTAAATTTTATTTTGTCTTGTAGAAAACACAATTGTTTTTCCTTACAAAAAATTAGATTTATGAATTTGAAAACAAAAATTTGTTTTAGAGCTTCAACTTCTCATTGTGAGAAAAAAGAAAGAATTTTTATTTTAACAGGTTCATCCAAAGAATAACTAATTATCCCATCATACTCTGTTATAAAATGATACAACAATGAAATGAATGGTAAACCCAAAATTATTTTGTATATCATGTTTTTTATTAATACAAATGATGTTTTGAAATATACATTGTCTTGGCAAATATGGACTTTGGGAATTTTGTAATTAAAATGCATTCTAGTACCATTGGCAGAAAATGAAGATTCTCTCATCTTCTTGAAGTACTTGGTAGGAACGAATCCTTCCTACATACAATTCAAATCTGCTCCTGAATCAACAAGAGTCATTATTATCAAATCAAAATCTTAAATAATTATTTTGATATGATTAAGAATTTGGGTGAGGTTATCATCATTTTGATTATTGATATTAGGTTCTTCATCCTCATTATCAGTATTGAGTTTATTAGGTTCTCCTAATTCACTATATTCATGATTTTTAATTAAACATTCTATTTTTAAAAGGTTTAATTCTTGTGTTATTTCTGAGTTTGAATTTTTTAATTCTCTTATTTCAATTTTAAGATTTTTAATTCTTTCTGAAGTTCCTGTAAGGTAACTTCTTTTTCCTTTCTTTTAACCTTATTGAATTTTTCAAGGGTTTGTGAAAAGCTTACAGTATTATTATTGTTAGACTTAGAATTTTCTTTCCTTTGAATTACTCTCTTAAGTCTTTCAAGATATTCTTGTTTTAATTCTGGATATTTAATTTTGGTTACTAAATCTAACAAGAGGTTTCTCTTATTCTTCCTTTTTTTAAATGTTAATTTTTTTACAGCAACTATCCCTACACCCCATAAAGATGTTAGGAGAATCACTGTCATAACATGAAGTGTTATATTTAGAGGATTTAGGAGATTCAAATTCTCCTAAATCTTCATCATTACTATCGTAATAATTTATTGTTTCTAAGACTATAAACAATTCTTGTGTATCTTCTTCAGAGATTTTTAATTGATTAAGTTTATTTTGAACTTGGTAAGTGTTAGAAAGATGACCACTCTAGCCACATTTAAAACACTTAATTTTACTTTTATCAATAAATTTTTTACTGAATTTTCTTCTAGAATAATTTTTATTGTTAGAGAAATGTTTGTCAAAATTTTTATTCTTGGAAATGTATTGGTCAAAATTTTTATGCTTATTTTTGTGGTATTGTCTCCTATGAGACTTGTGAGACCTTCTAGGGCATAAATGGGAATTATTTCTATTTTTCTTAAAAAGAGCAGTAGAGGGTAAACCATACTTCTCGCAGAAATTACCTAATTCATATTTAACAATTTCTTTTTTAATTTGTTTATTGATTTTTATATCAATACACATTTTTAAACCTTCCTTATGTATTATTGTACCATAGGTGAGACTATTATAGTCAATATTACTTGTGTTGTTACTAAGGACAGTTGTAATTTTGTGCATGAATAAATTGGATAATTTATTAATGAATTTTTCTTTCTAAAGGGATCGATTACTATCATCCCTTGTCATTACTTTGGATAAAAATATATTTTCATACCAGTGAAAATCACTCTCATAGTATTCTATGATACCAAACTTCTTCTTATTTTTTCTTCAATGTTAAATAGTGAGCAGGAGCACTATTTAATTGTTGCCAATATATCTTACTGTTTGTGTGAGTTTTTAATCTTACTCCTTAATACAGTTTTTACTATTTTCTTGTTCAATTTTTTGCATCTTAATAATACCCAGTCTTTAATTTCTTAAATTATACGCAATTTCATTGGTCTTGATTCTTGTTCTAATTGTCGAATCCTAAGATCTTGATCATTATTGATAGATGATCTAGAAAAGGATATTCCTAGGGGTACCAAACCTTAAAACAAAATTCTGTTTTCAAATCCACAAGTTCAATTTCTTGCAAAGAAAGACAATTGTGTTTTTTACAAGGAAAAAGAAAATTTAGAAGAATTGAAGAACATACTCAGAATTCTACTCTTCAAAGTCAAATCTTTGTACGAGGAGTTCCTCATTTAGTGATTGATTACAAGCCCCTTAACAATATTTTGAGATGGATAAGATATCTAGTACCAAACAAATGGACCTAATCAACAGACTAAGAAGTACAAATATATTCTCTAACTTTGGCACAAAATCTGGAATCTGGTGAATCCAGATGAATAAGAATGATAAACACAAAATTACATTTGAAAGTTATAAATGGAAAATAATGTCATTTGATCTTAAAATTTCTTCAAGAATAAATGGAATTTTCAACCAATTCACTGATTTCTTAATTGTCTGCATTCTTATTAAACAATATTGGTTGAATTTCTCAATTGTTTGTATTAATAACATTATTATTTTTCTAAAAATGTTAAACAATACTGGAAACACTTTAAGTTATTTGCCAAGATAATAAAACAAAATATTTTAGTTATCTTTGAAGACAAAATCAAATTGTTTCAATCTAAGAATAGATTTCCAGGATTTGAATTTTATTATTTCATTATTAAAACAATTGATCAAATCATACAATTTGTTTTTATTAATTACAAATCTACAAAACCCATATTGAAATTAGTTCCAAACAAAGTTTTGTCAGGTAATAATCTATTCTTAGCAATTCTTATTTCAATACTTAATTTATCTAATACGTTAATTAATTAAAAGTCTGACTTCCTTATTTGTCATCTTTTGTAAAAAATGATTTCGATCATCTGCAATGGAGGAATTTGAAGAATCTGGTCTATCAGAATATGGAAAGATAGAACCTCTTTTTTTAATCAAAACTCCTTCAAAATCAAGAAGCTCAATGGTAGGGCAGCCATTTTTTGCTCAAAACTTCTATTTATTAATTATGGTCATAATGGATTTGAATATCTAAGAAATGACTAGATTAATGAATTGGATGAAATTTTGGAAGAAATTGGATTGAGGCATGATTTCAATGCAACCTTCAATTCACTGGTATGCAAAATGTGGTAAAATAGGTTGTCATAAAGATAATGAAAACAGAGAAATTTCAACTGTGAACCTCTTGGGACAAGCAATTTTCAAACAAAATAATAAAAGAACTTCTAATACTGGAAGGAGCTTTCTTCGTCATGCCTGAAAAATTTCAAAAAAGACATAAGCATGTTGGAATCCTTAACCAAAATAATCAGCATCACTTTTAGAAATCATGTGAGAATGATGAATGGTTCAATAATAGAAGAGTTTTCGATTCAACAATTGGCCCTTAAAGCCCAAATTAATGAGTAGACTTCTACTCCAAACCAAGTTCAATCAACAATACTTGAGTCTATCAGACCCAATAACCAATCCACCATGGTCAACCAATTTAACCAATTCTCAATGTCCATTGATGCCCAATCACTTTAAAAATACAAGAAATCATCATTTAATTTTCAAAAAATGGCCTGCGAAAATCTCTGTCATATTGAGCCTCTATTTTCTCATTTGAAGGACCCAGCACAAATTGCCAAAACCCAATTCATTCCTAAATTCCATTATGTCCCTCGTGACCATAACGAAAATATCAGTTTCTACAGAGACATTCACTTAGAAGAAGAATCCATAAAAAATTTAGTCCAATATGAAATTCTGAGGAAAAAATCCTTTACCATTCTTTCTCTATCCTCAGGGTCATAACTATTGAGGATTGGAAAATTCATCCTTCAAGTTTCAAAGTACTTTTGAATAAAAAATAATACAGTTATTTTGACTATATTGATGTATGGCACAAGATTTTCTTGCATCAAAATAGTTATTTTTCCCACTCTTGGTTTTTACATTTTGATGACAATTTCAAAATTGATTTTCCAAATTGGTTCTTAAAATAGTGATCCATTCATGGTCTTACCATAGAATTTTTTCCAATTGATTTACAAGAATGTTTCAATTATTTTCAAAGGTTTACCAGCCCTTACCCATTGAGGCTTCCTTTCCCCCAAATACTTTACTATTCAACTTAAATGGTGGGATAAGTTGAATACCCAGAAAATAATTACATCCATCAATTATGAATTTGCAAGTGTCCTTCCCATTATGAGACTACCAAAATTAATGAGCCTATTTACCCAGATCCACAAATCAAACTATCCAGTCAGTCCCTACAACAATTAGGTGGTCTGATATTATTACTTAGCTTACAAATTGGCTTTTAACCAATGAAAGCCAACCCACATTAATTCAACACCCAATTGAAGATTTAGATTACGTCCAGCAGTACATGGATGGTACTGTAAAAATTAATTTCCAATCTTCTAGTTCTAATCATCAAGTTAGGGAGTATAGCAGGTCTAGTACTCCTAGGAATTCCTTTTCTGGATCATCTATCAATAATGATCAAGATCTTAGGATTCAAATTAGAACAAGAATTAAACCATGAAGACCGAGATAACAGTAATCTGCCCACGTGGTTTGGCTCTGATACCAAGATCGTCGGAATTGCGTATAATTTAAGAAATTAAAGACTGGGTATTAAGATGCAAGAATTGAACAAGACAACAGTAAGAATTGTATTAAGGTGTAAGATTAAAACCTTACACAAATAGAAAAATATATTAGCAACAATTAAATAGTGCTGCCACTCACTATTTAATATTGAAGAAAAAAGATGAAGATTACAAAAGAGGAGAGGAAGAAAGCTTTGTTTTCAAAACAAGTTTTACTCTCAATAGTTAAGAGTTGAAAATAAGTTATGCGAAACAAATTGGAGAGGGCTACCTATTTATAGCCAAGGAAAGTAGAGTTCACCGGGAACCCTTACCTGAACTATTATATTCTGTAAAAGTAAAAATATTTTACATTTCTACTTTTGTTTACTGTTGACTAAGAATAGTAAAAAGCATACATAGTTGCCTAATTATTTGACAACTAGTACAATTATTACCAAAAAATAAAAAATTACAAAGATTCCTTTTAATTGTTATATTGGTCTTCGTGTCTGTCATGATTGTTGTTGTTGAAAGTCATTGTGACTATTGTTGCATGTTGAATTTCCTTGATAATTGTTATCTTAAATTCTTATGCATGATTGTTGCTTTACTTTGGTGGAGGTAATGCGGTTGATCCTTGATAATTATTATCTTGAACTTTTGTGGCTTGATTGTTGATCACAATTATTGTATAGAGAAGTAATTATGACTCTTGCTTGTCTTTGAAGACTATTATGACCTTTGTATTGTGCTCTGGTGTCACCATATTACATGTTTAAAATTATTTGATTTTTATTTATTCAAATGTTGGCAGTTTGCCAAGGACAAACTCTTTTATTCATTTACCATTGAGATCAATAATATTGAATTGGTCCTTCAATAGCGGTGATTCATCTTTTTAGTTTAATTTGGTGACTTGACTCTGCAAGTGATTCAGAATCACATTTATTATTGTCTTATAAAAGGAGAAGAATTTTTTGGATTAATTTTTTTCCAATTTGGATTTTGGCTTCGTGGCCATTGATTTACCCTTTCTAGAGGGTGTTGATTTGGTTATGGATTCGGATTTGGATGGATTTCGACTGGATGGTTTGATTTGTGGATCTAGATGAATGGGTTCATTAATTTTTAATGGAGCTTGGATAAAAAGATTTGCTAGTCTCATAATGGGATGGACACTTGCAAATTCATAATTGATTGATGTAATTATTTTTTGGGTATTCAACTTATCCCACCATTTAACATAATACTTTCTGGTGAGGATTCCATTTTCAACCAAGTATTGTCATTTCAAAATCTAAGGTATTTTAAATTTATTTAAAAACAAAGTATTTGGGGAAAGGAAACCTCACTTGGTGAGGGCTTGTTAGCCTTTAAAAACAATTTGAAACTTTGTTGTAAATAAATTGTAAGAAGTTATAAGGTAAGACCATGAATGGACCACCATTTTAAGAACCGATTTGGAAAATCAAATTTGAAATTGTTATCAAAATTCAAAACCCAAAAGTGAGAAAAATCACTATTTTGATGCAAGAAAATCTTGTGCCATGCATCAATATAGTCAAAAAAACTGTATTGTTTTTTTAAGTACTTTGAAACTTGAAGGATGGATTTTCCAATCCTCCATAGTTATGATCATGAGGATAGAGAAAGAATAATAAAGGATTCTTTCCTTAGAATTTTTTATTGGGCTAATTTTTATGGATTCTGTTTCTAAGAAAATCTCTCTGTAGAAACTGGGATTTTTTTATTATGTCCAAAGACATAATGAAATTTAAGGCTGAAATGGGCTTTGGAGATTTGAGGAGGATCCTTCAAAAGTGATTAAGCATCAAAGGATATTGAGAATGATTCAAATTGATTGACCATGGTTGATTGGTGATTAGGTCTAATGGATCCAAGTATTGTTGATTGAGCTTGGTTTGGAGTAGAAAACTCATCTTTGATTTGGGCCTTAAGAACCAATTGTTGAGCCGAAAACTCTTTTATTATTGAACCATTCAGGCATGACAAAGAAAGTTCCTTCCACTATCAAAATTTCTTTAATTATTTTATTTGGAAATTCAATTTTAAATACTGCTTGTCCCAAAAGGTTCACGGTTAAAAATTCTTTGTTATCGTACAGATTTTATTATGTTTGCGAAAACCTATTTTTTACCCTTTTCATACCATTGAATTAATGTTGAATTGAAGTCATGTTTCAACCCAACATCTTCCAAAATTTTATCTAATTCATTAAACCAGGCATTTCTTGGATATTCAAATCTATTATGACCATAATTAATGAATGGGGATTTTGAGCAAAAAGTGGTTACCCTGCCATTGAGCTTTTTTATTTTAAAAGAATTTTCATTGACTATTTTGTGTTCTATCTTTCCGTATTCTAATAGGCCAAAATTCTCAAATTCCTCCATGATAGAATCTTGGAATGATAAGAAAAAAGGTAAGGAATTGGGTTATTAACAAATTAAACATTGAAATTAAAAGTGCTGAGAATAGGCTACTACCTGGCAAGAATTTGTTTGGCAGTAACATTTTTCCATCCAAAACACATTTTGTAGATTTACAATTAACTTTGAAAAGACATCTTTGAATCAAAGCAAATTGTATGATTTTACTAATGAAATAATAAATTTCAAGTCCTGGCAATTTATTCTTAGATTGCAACAATTTGATTCTTTTTGCAAAGATAATTAAACTACTTTGTTTTATTATCTTGGTAAATAATTTAAAGTATTTTCAGTATTGTTTAACATATTTACTTATGCAAACAATCAAGAAATTCAACCAGTATTATCTACTAAGAATATTATTAATGTAGACAATCAAGAAATCAGTGAATTGGTTGAAAGTTCCATTTATTGTACTCGGAGCATTACTAAAATCAATGGCATTATTTTCCATGTATCACTACCAAATGCAATATTGAACTTAACTTAGATAATACATTAGTATTTCTAAGTCTGTTGGTCAAGTCTCTTTTGTTTGGTATTGATTCTAAAACATTGCTAAGGGTCTTGTCTAATTACTAAACGAGAAACTCTTCGTTCAAAGAATTTAATCTAATTTTGAATAGCAGGATTTTGAAGTTGTTCTTCACATCTTTTGGATTTCATTTCTTCTTGTAGAGAACCCGATTGTCTTTCTTTACAAGAGATTAATTTTATGGATTTGAAAATGGAGACAGCAAAGAAATGAATGGTAAACCTAAAATTATTTTGTCCATCTTATTTTTTACTAAGACAAATGATATTTTGAAACATATATTATCTTGACAATATGAACTTTGGGTATTTCATAATTGATATGCATCCTAGTACCATTAGCAGAGTACAAAGATTCTTTTGTATTCCTGAAGTACTTAGTTGTTGATTATAGGTTCTTCAACCTCATTATCAAAAATTGGAAATTTACTAGGTTCTCCTAGTTTACTAGATTCTTGATTTTGATTTAAACTCTCTATTTTTAAAAGATTTAACTCTTTTGTTATTTCAGTGTTTGATTCTTTTAATTATTTTATTTCAATTTTAATATTTTTAATTTCTTTTTAAAGTTCCTATAAAGTAACTTCTATTTCTTTTCATTTGTTTTTGTTGAATTTTTCAAGCGTTTGTGAAAGGCTTGCAGTATTATTATTATTATTAGACTTAGAATTTTCTTACTTCAGAATGACCTTCTTAAGTCTTTCAAGGTATTCTTGTTTTAATTCTGGATTTTTAATATTACTAATTAAATCTAACAAGAGGTTTTCTTGTTCTTCATTTTTTTATTTAAAACACTAAATTTTTTACAACAACTATCCTATACCCCATAGAGATGTTAGGTGAATCACTGTCAGAACTTGAAAAGTTAGACTCTGAGAATTCAGGGTATTCAAATTCTCCTAAATCATCACTATTACTCTCATAGTATTCTATTGTTTCTAAGATTTTGAACGATTCTTGTTTATCTTCTTTTGAGATTTTAATTGATTAATTTTATTTTTAACTTGACAAGGCTTGTAATTCCTTCTAAGACTTAAATATGAACTTTTCCTATTTTTTTGGGAAGGAGAAATAGTGGGTAAACCATACTGCTAAAAAAACACTTAATATTACTCTTATCAAATTTTTTATTAATTTTTCTTCTAAAATAACTTCTATTCTTAGAGAAACGATTGTCAAATTTTTTTAATTTTTGAAAATTATTGGTCAAAATTTTTATTCTTATTTTTGTCGTATTTTATCCTATATGGCTTGTGATTCCTTCTAGGACTTAAATAGGAATTTTCCTAATTTTTCCAAAAAGGAGCAATAGCAGGTAAACCATACTACTCGCAAAAATTGCCTAATTCGAATTTGGTAATTTTATTTTCCTTTTTGATTTGTTTATTGACTTTCATATCAATGCACATTCTAAGACCTTCCTTTTTTATTGTAGCAATTATTGTATCATAGGTAAGACTATTATAGTCTATGTTCCTTAGGTCATTACTAGGATTGTTCTTATTTTGTGTGCGAACAAATTGGGTAAGCCATTAATGAATTTTTCTTTCCAGAAGGGTTGATTACTATCATCCCTTGCATTACTCTAGACAAAAATACACTTTTGTACTAGTGGAAATCACTTAGGGTTAGATTGGTTAACTGATCATGGATGCGCGAAGTAATATTACTTTATGCTCCAGTGAAGTGTTCAATTATTATGTAAAGGAGTGTATTGATGGCATCAGGTATTGTAACCTGAACCTCCCCAATAATTTTGTTTCCTTCAACATCAATATTTACTACTGAAAGAATGGTATTTTTGGATTCTTCTATGAGATATTTTTCCCACCAGGAATGTAGCATTGTGTGTGGTGATGTAGTTGTTGGCTACCATCTCCCTATGCTGCAGTTTGTTGAAAATTTCCTGTTTAGAAAGTCCATCTATACTCCACTCGTACAATTTTTTTGCAAACATAGAAAATTGTTTAACCAAAGAACTTTCAAAATTTTGTATATCAGGAGGAATAGATTTTTTAGGCCATTTCCTTACTAATTTATTAACTTCAAATTTTCAAATGATTCTTCAATATTATTAATATTTTAAAATTCACATATTGTGGAAGAGTCAAAGGTGGATTCTGACCTATGACTTTTTGAATCTAAATTATTGTTTTGATTAATTACCTTCAATTCTTTAGGTATATTATCAATAATTTTCAGATTTGATTTCAAATTATGAACTACTAACTTGGTTAACAACATTAACAGAAGAAGATGACTCAATAGATTTATTAATTTCTAAATTTTTAAATGTATCTTTAATATTGTTAATGTTTGAAGATTCACTTGTTGTGTATGATTCATAAGTGGATTCTGACCTATGCCTTTCTGAATCAGAACTATTCTCTTGATTGATTACCTTTAATTCTTGAAGTTTATCTATATGTTTATTAAAGGGAATAATATTCAAAGTAGTTTTATCTGAAAGATTTGTTAAAGGTTTTTCTTTCAGGGATTCATTAGGTTTAGGTTCATTAAGAACATCAACCTTATTCTCAATTTTATCTAATTGTTTTCCTATTGTAATTAGACTTTTATTTGCGTAATTGAGTTGTTCAACTACTTTTTTATTTGGTTTATTAATTTCTGAATACTTTAAGGTTTTTTCAGTTGTATTAATGTCTGAAGGTTCATTGATTGTGGAAGATTCATAGGTATACTTTATCATATGGCTATCTAATTCAGAGCTACTATCTTGGTTAATAACCTTAACAGGTGATTTAATTTTTAAATCTTTGGACGGTTCATTAATATTATTTATAGATTCATCAATTGTGAATAGCTCATAGGTAGATTCTATCTTATGGCTATCTGATTCTGAGACATTCTCTCTCCAATCAATTTTTAATTCTTTAATTATTTCATCAAGAAATCTTTCATGTCTAATTTTGAAAGATTCTTTTGGTTCTTCTTTAAGTTTTGGAATCACCCTATTATTTGGTTCTAAATATCCTCAATATAATCAACGAAAAATATGTCAAATCTATATTTTTACATGAAGGCCTTCCATTCAACAAGTATGATTTTTCTTTGATCCATACTATATGAATCTTTGAACCTATTAAGTTTATCAAGATTGGTTGTGTCATTATTGTGTTGACTTAGAATTGCCTGATCTAGTTTGTATTCCTGGTTCATGTATCTGGATTCAGATTTTGAGAATTTTGTAATTCTTGTTCTAATTTTAGAATCCTATGGTATTGATTATTAATTGGGTGTTTAACTTTGTTAGATTGTTCATCCTTATTATCAAAGACTGGTTGACTAACTTGGGAACTTGTGGCTATGCCTTTAGGTTTTAAACTTTTGATTTTTAATTTTTTCACTTCTTGCTCTATTAGAATCCTAAGATCTTGATCATTAGTAGATGATCTAGAAAAGTAATTCCTAGAGGTACTAGACTAGCTATACTCCCTGATTTTATCAGCACTATTCATATACTGCTGGATGTTATCAACACTTTTAATTTTATTAGAAGAAAGTATTTTGCAGGTTTCATGCTCTTTCCCAGAGCATATAATTTTTTAAATGGTTTTTCATGATGCTGAGGCTTGGGAGAAGTATCAGACCATGTAGATTTGTAAAAAATTTATTAGGGATTCTGGGTATATTTCATACCAAATCTACTTGATCATCTCTTAATTCAAAATGTTCTTCATCTATTATGTCACATATTGAAGTTATTGTAGACGCAATGCTACTAGAAGAACAACTAGATAATCTACTCATGACTCAAATAACTAAATTAATCTTATGATTGAAAATTTCATATGGTATTTTGATTACAACCTCCTACCAGATTCTTTCTTCGCCACTTTGCCCCTATAATCACCTTAACCTCAGGATTTAGGTCTCTAAGAGATCTTATTGTGATGCCTGAAGCTAACCAAATAGAAGTTGATACGTCAGCCTCTAGTAAAACAGATTCACATATTAGATAAACAAATATTATAAAAAAATAATCAATTATAAAAATAACCAGTCACTTGGGAAGAGAGTGAGATTAAATAAAAGAAGTTATTCAGGTAAGCAATTGATAAAAAATAATAACAAAAACCAACAATAACAAGTGGTGAACAGATTAATTTATGTAGATTAATTAAGTAAACAGTAAATCTCCCCACCATGTTTGGTTCTGATACCAAGAGCGACGGAATTGCGTATAATTTAAGAATTAAAGACCAGGATTTAAGAGGCAAGAATTGAACAAAACCAGCGGTATCAGAGCCAAACCCATTGATATAGTTCTTAAATTATACGCAATATATTTTTGTACCAGTTAAAATCACTTAAGGTTGAACACCTAAGATTAGTTAATTGATCATGGATACGTGAAGTAACATTACTTGGTGTTCCAATGAAGTGCTCAATTATTATGTATTGAAATGTATTGATGGCATCAGGTATTGTTTCATGATCCTCTCCAATAATTGAGGTTCATTTAGCATCAATCTTCACTGCTGAAATGATGGTATTCTTGAATTCTTCTGTGAGATGTTTTTCCCACCAGGAATGAAGAATTCATGTGAATCATGTGACTAAAAGATTGATTACCTCATTGTGAAGTAAATTGTATGTGGTGATGCAGTTGTTAGCCATCATAGCCATGTGCTGCAATGAACCCTTCGATTTCAGCACGAACGCCTTCCATTCAACAAGCATAATTTTTCTTTGATCCATATTATATGAATCTACGAACCTATTACGTCTATCTAGATTGGTTGGGTCATTATTGAGTTGATTTAGACTTGCCCAATCTGGTTTGTATTCTTCACTCAGGGTGTCAAAATTCAAATTTTAAAATAATTTAATTCTCGTTCTAATTTTTTTAATCCTGAAATATTTATCATAATTAATAGATGATCCAGAAAAGAAACTCTTAGGGGTACTAAACTGGCTATACTCCCTAATTTGAGAATAAACCTGACTATCTTTGAAACTTATTCCTTTAGGTTTTGGATTTTTAATTTTCAAATTTTTGAATTCTTGCTCTATTCGAATCCTAAGATCTTGATCATTAATAGATAACTGAGAAAAGGAATTCCTAAGGGTTCTAGACTTGCTATACTCCCTGATTTTATCATTACCATTTATGTATTGGTGGTTGTTATTATTATTTTTAATTGATTTTCCATGATGCTAAGGCTTGAAGGAAGCATCAGACTATGTAGATTTGTATATATTTTTATTAGGGATTTTGAGTATATTCCATACCCAATGATCTACTTGATCATCTGCTAATTCAAAATGTTTTTCATCCATTATGTCAGATATTGAAAAGATTGTAGATCCAATGCTACTATAAGAACTACTTCTAGATAATCTATGGGATTTACGTCTCTAAGAGGTCTTACTGAGGTACCTGAAGCTAACCAAATCGAAGTCGATACGTTAGTCTCTATCAAAGAAGATTCACAGATTAGAGAAATAAATATTATAGAGAAATAATCAAGTATAAAAATAAACAGCTACTTGGGCTGACAGTGAGATTCAATAAAAACAATTATTCAAGTAAGCAATTGATAAACAATAAAATCAATAACCAGCCATAACACGCGGTGAACAGATTATTTATATAGATATATAATCTACTAAACAATAAAAGCAACAACCAGCACTATTAAGACGCACGAATTCAACACAAAAAAACTAAAAACTGTATTAAGGTGTAAGATTATATACTTACACAAATAGTGTTTATTGGCAACAATTAAATAGTGTCACTATTTAATGTTGAAGGAAAAAGAAGAAAAAAGATTTACAAAAGAGGAAGAAGAAAGATTGCTTTGTTTTCAAAACAAGTTTTCTCTCGAAATTATTAAGAGTGGAAAACAAGCTCTGAGGAACAAATGAGAGAGGGGTGGCTATTTATAGTCAAGTAAAGTGGAGTTCACCGAAAAGCCATCATTTACCTGAACTATTCTATTCTACAAAAGCAAAAACATGTTATATTTCTACTTTTGTCTACTTTTGACTAAGAATAGTAAAAGGCATGAATATTTGCCAAATTATTTGACAACTACTACAATTATTATAGAAGAAGACAAATGTAAAGATTCTTTGATAATTGTTATCTTGGTCTTCGTGTCTTCATAGTTGCTTTGTCATGGTTGTTGTTGTTGAAATGTTATTAAGACTATTTTACATTGGATTCCTTGGTAATTGCTATCTTGGATTTTTGTGCTTTGATTGTTGATTTTGGAAAAATCATAATTTTGTCTGCAAAATTCATTGTGACTAGTGCTATTGATAATTGTTTGCCTTGAAGATCATTATGACCATTGCATTGTATTTAGGTGTCATCATAATTCATCTTTAAAAAGACATTGATTCTTTGATTTTGTTCAAACATTGGCATTTTGCCAAGGGTGAATTCTTCGATTCATTCATTGATTGATTTGAATTTGTTCATTTTCACTGGGATCAATATTATTGAATGGGTCCTCCAATTGCTGAGGAGTAACCTTTCTGGATGATTGATCTTTTTGGAGTTTTGGTTTAATTTGGTGACTTGACTCTACATATGATCCAAAGTCCGATTCATTATTGTCTTTCAAAATGCGAAGCATTTTTTAGATTAATTCTTTCTCCAATTTGAGTTCAGGCTTGGTGGCTTTTGATTTACCATTTGGTTTAGACTCAGGTTTTGATTTGGGTTTGGAAGAATCTGAACTGGATAGTTTTATTTGTGCTGCTAGGTCATTAATTTTTAATGGAGCCTGGATAAAAGGATTTTCTAACTTTATACTGGGATGAATACTTGCAAATTCATAATTGAAGGATGTAATAATTTTCTAGGTATTCAATTTATCCCACCATTTAACATAATATTGTATGGTGAGGATTTCATTTTCAACCGAGTATTGCCATTTCAAAATCTAAGGTATTTTATATTTGTTTGAAAAATAAAGTATTTGGGGAAATGAGGCCTCAATTGGTGAGGGCTTGTAAACCTTTGAAAATAAATTAAAACATTGTTGTAAATCGATTGGAAAAAATTCCAAAGTAAAACCATGAATGGACCACCAATTTGGAAAATCAATTTTGAAATTCTTATTTAAATTCAAAAACCCAAAATGCAAGAAAATCATGTGTCATGCATCAATATAGTCAAAACAATTATATTGTTTTTTATTCAAAAGTATTTTGAAACTTGAAGGATGGATATTCCAATACTCCATAGTCATGATCCTAAAGATAAAGAAAGAATGGTAAATGATTCTTTCCTCAGAATTTTTTATTGGACTAATTTTTATGGATTATGTTTCTAAGAGAATGTCTCTCTAGAAACTGAGATTTTTGTTATTGTGTTCAGGGACATAATGGAATTTAGGAATGAAACGGGCTTCAGCAATTTGTGCTGGATTCTTCAAATGAGCAAATGGAGGTTGGATATGAAAGAGATTTTCACTGTGTATTATTTGAAAATGTGATGTTGATTGGTTAAGCGACTAAGCACTAAAGGATTGAGTATTTGAGAAGGGATCAAATTGTTTGACCAGGATTGTTTGGTGATTGGGTTTGATGGATCAAAGTATTACTAATTTGGCTTGGTTAGGAGTAGAAGACTCATTTTTTCATTTGAGCCTTAAGGGCCAATTGTTGAATCAAAAACTCTTTTATTTTTTAACTATTCATCACATGGTTTTGAAATGTGATAACAGTTCCTTTTATTAAGGATTCCTCAACATGCCTATGATATTTCTGAAATTCGCAGGTATAACGAAGAAAGCTTCCAAAAATTCTATGATTATTTTATTTAGAAATTCAATTTTAGAATTTACTTGTCCCAATAGGTTTTTAGTTAAAATTTTGCTATAACAGATTTTATTATTTCTGTGAAAACCTATTTTTACTTTTTTATCATACCATTGAATTAAGTTTGCACTGAAATCATGCTTCAATCCAACTTCTTCTAAAACTTCATCTAATTCATTAATCCAGTCATTTTTAGATATTCAAATCTATTATGGCCATAATTAATGAATGGGAGTCTTGAAGAAAAATTAGTTGTCCTCCCATTGAGTTTTTTTATGTTAAAATAATTTTGATTGAGTATTCTAGGTCCTACCTTTCCATTTTCTAGTAAGCCAGAATTCTCAAATTCCGCCATTACAGAATCTTGAAATGATTTCCTGACAAAACTTTGTTTGAAAGGAGCTACAAAACATGTTTTTCATTTTTGTAAGTAATCATAAGAAATTTTTTATTTAATAAATCAAACTGTATGATTTGATTGATTGTCTTAATAATGAAAGAATAAATTTCAAGTCCTGGAAATCTATTCTCAGATTGAAACAATTTGATTCTTTTTGCAAAGATAACTAAACTATGTTATTTTATTATCTTGGAAAACAATATAAATTGTTTTCAGTATTGTTTAACATATTCATAAATGTAAATAATCAGAAAATGCAACCAATGTTGTTAAATAAGAATGTTATTAATGCAGACAATCAAAAATCAAAAAATTGATTAAAGAATTCAATTATTATATTATGAAATTTACTTGGTGCAAATCTAAGATCAAATAGTAGTATTTTCCATTTATAATGATCAAATATAATCTTGTATTTAACAATCTTATTTATCTGGATTTGCCAAAATCCAAATATTATGCCATAATTAGAGATAATAACATCTCCAAGTCGTTGATTAGATCCCATTTGTTTGGTATTAGATATTTTATCCATCTCAAAATATTGTTAAGGGGCTTGTAATTAATCACTAAATGAATAATTATTCATTTAAAGATTTTAATTTGATTTTGAAAAATAGTATTTTGAAGTTGTTCTTCAATTCTTTTGGATTTTATTATATCTTGCAGAAAACACAATTCTTTTTCCTTACAATAAATTATATTTATAGATTTGAAAAAAGAATTCTATTTTAAAGCTTCCAACTTTTCATTATGAGAAAAAGAAAGAATTTTGAATTTAACGGTTCATCCAAGGGATAAGTAATCATCTCATTATGCTCTGTTGTAAAAAGATACAACAAATAAATGAATGGTGAACCCAAAATTATTTTTTCTATCATATTTTTTACTGAGACAAATGATGTTTTGAAACATCCAAGGGATAAGTAATCATCTCATTATGCTCTGTTGTAAAAAGATACAACAAATAAATGAATGGTGAACCCAAAATTATTTTTTCTATCATATTTTTTACTGAGACAAATGATGTTTTGAAACATGCATTCTAGTACCATTGGCAGAAGTCAAAGATTCTCTCATCTTCTTGAAGTACTTGGTAGGAACGAGTCATTCTGCATACAATTCAAATCTGCTTCTGAATCAACAAGAGTCATTGTTGTGAAATCAAAATCTTGAATAATTATTTTGACCATTATGTGTCATTTCTTGATTTTGATATGATTAAGAATTTGGATGAAGTTATCATCATTTTGATTATTGATAATAGGTTCTTCATCCTCATTATCAGAATTGAGTTTACTAGATTCTTCTAATTCACTAGATTCATGATTTTTGGTTACACATTCTATTTTTTAAAGGTTTATTTCTTTTCTTATTTCTGAGTTTGAATTTTTTAATTCTTTTATTTCAGTTTTAATATTTTTAATCTCTTTCTATAGTTCATGTAAGATAACTTCTTTTTCCTTTCCTTTAACCTTATTGAATTTTTCAATGGTTTGTGAAAGGCTTGTATTATTATTATTATTATTAGACTTAAATTTTTCTTTCCTTTAAATTACTTTCTTAAAATTTTCAAGATATTCTTGTTTTAATTCTGAATTTTCAATTTTGGTTATTAAATCTAACAAGAGGTTTACTTGTTCTTCATTTTTGTTTTAAACATTAATTTTTTGACGACAATAAATTAAACCTTCCAAAAATAGAATGTTTAATTAAAAATCATGAATCTAGTGAACTAGAAGAACCTAGTAAACTCAATTCTTATAATGTGGATGAAGAACCTATTATCAATAATCAAAATGATGATAATTTCATCCAAATTCTTAATCATATCAAAATCAAGAAATGGTACATAATGGTCAAAATAATTATTCAAGATTTTGATTTCACAACAATGACTCTTGTTGATTCAGGAGCAGATTTGAATTGTGTGCAAGAAGGACTCGTTCCTACCAAGTACTTCAAGAAGATGAGAGAATCTTTGACTTCTGCCAATGGTGAGGGCTTGTAAATTGTGTGGGTTAACAAATCTAGCAGAATAAGAAGATTTATTAGTTTCTAAATTTTTGAATGTTTCTTCAATTTTATTAATATTTGAAGGTTCATTAATTATGAATAACTCATAGGTGGATAACCTTTGGTTATTTAATTCAGAGCTACTGTCTTGACTAATAATCTTAACAAATGATTTAATTTCTAAATATTTGGATAGTTCCTCAATACTATTGTTGGAAGTTTCATGTATTTTGGATGGCTCATAGGTTGATTCTATCCTATGGCTATATGATTTTGAGATATTGTTTCTCAATTAAAACTTAATTTTTTAAGCATTTTATCATCAAGAATTTTTTCATAATAAACCTCAAATGGTTCATTGGATTCTTCTTTAGGTTTAGGAATTACCCTATTATTTGGTTTGTAGATATCCTCGATATAGTAAAGGAAAAATATGTCAAATTTGTATTTTTGCATAAATACCCCATTAAGAAAGTAGGATTTTTCTTTGATCCATATTATATGAATCTCTGAACCTATTACATCTATCTAGATTGGCTAGGTCATTATTATGTTGATTTAGACTTGCTCAATCTAATTTGTATTCTTGACTTAGGGTGTCTAAATTCAAATTTTAAATTATTTTTAATTCTTGTTCTAATTTTTGAATACTAAAATCTTGATCATAATTAATAGATGATCCAGAAAAGGAAATCCTAGGGGAACTAGACTGGCTATATTCCCCAATATGAGAATTAATTTAATTAGATTGTTCAGACTTATTATTAAGGTCCGGCTGACTATCTTAGGAACTTCTTCCTTTAGGTTTTAGACCTATAGAGTTTAAATTTTTCAGATCTTAAGAATTTGAAAATAAACCTGAAGAAATTCTAATTAATCATAAAAATTCTTTAATCACTACTTCTCCTTTCAAAATTTCAAAGGAAGAAGAACCTATTAAAAATTTAGTTGAACAACTCAATTACACCAATCAAAGTCTAATTACAATAGGAAAATAATTAGACAAAATTAAAAATAAGGTTGATCATTTTCATGAACCTAAAACTAGTGAAACTCTTAATAAATCTTTCAGACAAACCACTTTGAATATTGTTCATCTTAAAAAATAGATTAATAAAATGCTTCAAGAATTGAAGAATAAATCTATTAGATCATATTCTTCTGTTAAGGATGTCAACCAAGACAATAGATCAGAATTTGAAATTAAATCTGAGAAAATTATTGATAGTATACCTGAAGAATTGAAGGTAATTACTGAAGATTCAGAAAGTCATGGGTCAGAATCCACCTATGAGTCATCTACAATAAGTGAATCTTCAAACATTAATGATATTGAGGAATCATTTAAAAATTTAGAAATTAATAGATTAGAAAGAAAATGGCCTAAAAAACTTATTCCTCCTTACATTCAAATTACTGGAAAAAAATTTAGTTAATCATTTTTTTGTCTACAAAGAAATTATACGAATGGAATACTGAAGAGGAAGTTCTCAACAAATTGCAGTACATGGCAATGGGAGCTAACAACTACACTACATATAGTTTGCCTCACAATAAGGTAATCGATCTTTCAATAACAGGATTCACATGAATACTTCATTCTTTGTGGGAAAAATATTTCAAAGAAGAATCTAAAAAATACCATCATTTCAGCAGTTAAGATTAATGCTGAAGGAACCCCAATAATTGGAGAAGATCAGGAAAAAATACATGATACTATCAATACACTTCTCTACATAATAATTGAACACTTTATTGGAACACCAAGTAATATTACTTCGTGTAACCATGATTAATTAACCAATATTAGGTGTCCAACCCTAAGTGATTTCCACTGGTAAAAAAATATATTTTCGTCCAGAGTGATAACAAGGGATAATAGTAATTAACCTTACTGGAGAGAAAAATTCATTAATAGATTACCCAATTTGTTCACACACAAAATTTGAATAGTCCTTAGTAATAACCTAGGTAATATGGATTATAATAGTCTCACTTATGGTACAATAATACATAAGAAAAATCTTAAAATGTGTATTGATATAAAAATCAATAAATAAATAAAAAAAGAAAATAAAACTATCAATATAAATTAGGTAATTTTTGTGAGTAGTATGGTTTATCCATTATTTCTCCTTCCTAAAAAAATAGGAGACAATAATACCACAAAAATAAACATAAACATTTTGACCAATACTTTTCAAAAAATAAAAAATTTGACAAACTTTTCTCCAAGAATAAAATTTATTCTAGAAGAAAACACAATAAATACTCTTTTGACAAAAATAAAATTAAGTGTTTTAAATATGGCCAGAATGGTCATCTTTCTAACACTTGTCAAGTTAAAAATAAAATTAATCAATAAAAAATCTCTGAAGAAGATAAACAAGAATTGTTTAGAATCTTAGAAATAATAGATTATTACGAGATTAGTGGTGAAGATTTAGGAAAATTTGAATTTCATGAATCCTCTAAATATAACTTTTCAATTCTAACAGTGATTCTCCTAACATCTTAATGGAGTGTAGAGATAGTTGTTGTCAAAAAATAAATGTTTGAAATAAAAATGAAGAACAAGAAAATCCCTTGTTAGACTTAATTAGTAAAATTGAGAATCCATAATTAAAACAAGAATATCTAGAGAGACTTAGGAAAGTAATTCTAAAGAAAAAAAATATTAACCCTAATAATAACAATACCGCAAACCTTTCGCAAATCCTTGAAAATTTCAATAAGGTTAAAGGAAAGGAAAAAGAAGTTATCTTACAGGAACTTCAGAAAACAAAAATTAAAAATATTAAAATTGAAGGAAAATAATTAAAAAATTCAAACTCAAAAATAACAAAAGAATTAAACTTTTTAAAAATAGAATGTTTATTTAAAAATCATGAACCTAGTGAACTAGGAGAACCTAGTAAACTAAATTCTGATAATGAGGTTGAAGAACCTATTATCAGTAATCAAAATGATGATAACTTCTTCCAAATTCTTAATCATATCAAAATCAAGAAATGACACATAATGGTCAAAATTATAATTCAAGATTTTGATTTCACTACAATGGCTCTTGTTGATTCAAGAGCAGATTTGAATTGTAGGCAAGAAAGACTCATTCCAACTAAGTACTTCAAGAAGATAAAAGAATTTGTATCCACTGCCAATGGTACTCAGATGCATATCAATTATGAAATTCCCAAATATAAAAAATGCTAAAATAATGTATGCTTTAAAACATCGTTTGTCATAGTAAAAAATATGACTGATAAAAATATTTTGAGTTTATCATTCATTTCTTTGTTGTGTCCTTTTACAACAGACAGAGCATGATGGGATAATTACTCATCTCATAGATGAACTTGTAAAATTCAAATTTATTTCTTTTCCTCACAATGAGAAATTGAAAACTTTAAGACAAAATTATGTTTTCAAATCCATAAATTTAATATCTTGTAAAAAAAATTGTGTTTGTTACAGGGAAAAATAAAATTTAGAAGGATTGAATAACAGCTTCAGAATTCTGCTCTTCAAAGTCAAATCTTTGAACGAGAATTTCCTTATTTAGTAATTAATTGTAAGCTCCTTAAAGATGTTTTGGAATGAATAAAATATTCAATATCAAACAGAAGGGATATAATCAACAGACTTAGAAATGCTAATGTATCCTCTAAATTTGGAATAAAATCTAGATTTTGGCAAACTAGATTGATAGATACAAAATTATATTTAATCATTATATATGGAAAATAATGTCATTTAATCTTAAATTTGCTCCAAGTAAATTTTAGAATATAATGATTATACTTTATAATCAACTTACTGATTTCTCGATTAATAATATTCTTATTAGACAATATTGGTTGCATTTCTTGATTCTTTGCATTAGCAAATGTGTTAAATAATATTGGAAATACTTTAAATTATTTACCAAGATAATAAAATAAAATAATTTAATTATCTCTGCAAGAAAAATCAAATTGTTTCAATCAATTAAATTTTCAGGATTTGAATTTTATTATTTCATTAATTAGATCATACAAGTTGTTTTATTAAATCAAAAAAAAATTAATTAATGAATCTGCAAAACATGTTTTGAGATTCCTTCCGAACAAAAGTTTACCATGTAATAATCTATTTTATCATTTTTTATTTCAATATTTAATTTACTCATACTATTAATTCAATTCCTAACTTTCTTTCTCATGAATTTTTGCAGGAAACTATTTCAAGAATCTACAATGGAAGAATTTGACCTGCTAGAATACAGAAGGGTAAAACCCAGAATACTCAATTAAAATTCTCTTAAAATCAAGAAGCTCAATGGCAAGGCAGCCACTTTTTGCTCAAAACTTTCATTCATTAATTATGATCATAATGAATTTGAATATCCAAGAAACGACTGGATTGATGAGTTGGAAAAAAATTTAGAAGATGTGGTTGAAGCATGACTTCAATACAACACTAATTCAATGGTATAAAAATGGTGAAAAAATAGGTTTGCACAAAGATAATAAAATTTATTATGATAACAGAAAAATTTTAACTGTGAACCTATTGAGACAAGCAATTTTTAAAATTGAATTTTTAAATAAAACAATAAAAGAATTTTTTATACTAGAAGAAACTTTCTTCATCATGCCTGATGGATTTCAAAAATATCATAAGCTTGCTGAGAAATCCTTAATAAAACGAATTAATATCACTTTCTGAAATCATGTGATGAATAGTTCAAAAATAGCAGAGTCTTCAACTATATAATTGGCGCATAAGGCCCAAATTAAATAGGAGTCTTCTACTCTTAACCAAGCCCAATCAGTAATACTTGGGTCCATCATACCCGATTATCAATCAACTCTAATCAAACAATTTGACCATTTCTCAAATACTCAATCATTTGATGCTCAATCACTTGACCAACCAATTTCACATTTTCAAATAATGCACAGCGAAAATCTATTTCATATTGAGCCTTCATTTGCTCATTTGAAGGATCCAACACAAATTATCAAAGCCTATTTCATTCCCAAATTCCATTATGTCCCTGAACACAGTAATAAAATCTCAGTTACTATAGAGACATTCTCTTAAAAATAAAATCCATAAAAATTAGCTGAATCAAAACTTCTGGGAAAAGAATCTTTTACCATTATTTCTCTGTTCTCATGATCATAACTATGGAGGATTGAAATATTTATCCTTCGAGTTTCAAAGTACTTTTGAATAAAAAATAATATAATCATCTCGACTATATTGATGTATGGCACATGATTTTCCTGCATCAAAATAGTAATTTTTCTCACTTTTGATTTTTAAATTTTGATAAGAATTTCAAAATTAATTTTTCAAACTGGTTCTTTAAATGGTGGTCCATTCATGGTCTTACCTTAGAACTTTTCTCGATTGATTTACAACTATCTTTTAATTTATTTTCAAAGGTATACAAGCCCTCACCAATTGAGGCCTATTTTCCCCAAATATTTTGTTTTTCAAGCAAATACAAAATACCTTAGATTTTGAAATGGCAATACTCGGTTAAAAATGAAATCCTCACTAGAGAATATTATGTTAAATGGTGGGATGAGTTGAATACCCAAAAAAATATTGCATTTGAAAATGTTCATCCCAATATGAGACTAGCAAATCCTTTTTTCCAAGCCCCATTAAAGATTAATGAGCCCATTTACCTAGCTCCACAAATCAATCCATCCAGTCCAAATTTATCCAAACCCTCTTTAAAAAGTAAATCAAAAGACACAAAGCCAAAGTCCAAATTAGAGAAAAAAATAATACTTATAATTTTGAAAGACAATGACAATTCTAACTCTGGATCATCTGAAAAGTCAAGTCTCACAATCAAACAAAAAATCTAAAAAGGTCAATCATCCAAAATTATTACCCTTCAACAATTGAAGGACCCATTTGATGACACTAGTCTTAGTAGTGATAAATATAGAGAAATAATTCACCTTTGGAAAAAATATCAATATTTGAAATAATGAAAATCAAATAATCAAGTAATCTTGATGATATATCATAATGACACCTCAGCACAATGCAAATGTCATAATAATCTTCAAAGACAAGCAATTATCAATGGCATTAGTCACAATGACTTTTTCAGACAATAATTATGATTTCTTCAAAATCAACGACAAGGACACAAGAATCCAAGATAGCAATTATCAAGAATCAACAATAGTGTCATCTACAAAATAAAACAACAATCAAGACACTAAGGTCCAAGATAGCAATTATCAAAGATCAACAATAGTGGTTGCACCATAATAAAGCAACGATCAAGACACGAAGACTGAGATAATAATTATTGAGGAATCTTTGTAATTTGTCATTTTCTATAATAGTTGTACTAGTTGTCAAATAATTAAGCAACTATTTATGTTTTTTACTATTCTTAGTCAAAAGTAGACAAAAGTATAAATATAAAATATGTTTACTTTTGTATGATAGAATAATTCATGTAAGTATAAATATAAAATATTTCTGGTGAACTTCACTTTACTTGGCTATAAATAGTCAGCATTCTCCCATTTATTTCTCAGAACTTGTTTTCAACTCTTAACTATTTGAGAGCAAAATTGGTTTTGAAGACAAAGTTTTCTGCCTCTCGTCTTTTGTATCTTCTTTTTCTTTCAACGTTAAATAGTGAGAGAGAGCACTATTTAATTGTTGCCAATAAACTTTACTATTTGTATAAGTTTTTAATCTTACACTTTAATACAGTTTTGATTATTTTCTTGTTCAATTCTTGCATCTTAATACCCAGGCTTTAATTCTTTAAATTATACGCAATTCCATTTATCTTGGTATCAAACCCACTTTGCATCCTACCATGTTCTCTCCTCGCCATGTTCCCCCTACAACCACCCTACCATCGGGATTTACGTCTCTAAGAGGTCTTATTGTGGTGCCTGAAGCTAACCAAATAGAAGATGATACGTCAATCTCTGATAAAACAGATTTACAGATCAGATAAATAAATATTATAGAGAAATAATCAATTATAAAAATAACCAGTCATTTGGATGAAGAGTGAGATTAAATAAAAGTAATTATTCAGGTAAGCAATTTATATATAGAGAGAGAAAGTTTGATATGTATGTTCATATTGCATCAAGCGTCAATTTTCTTTACTTTTACTTGCCAAATATTAAAATTCCTATCCTTTGAATTCTTTTTCTACCTAAACACCTAAAACCTTTATTCTACCATGTCTATTTAGTTACCCTTATTATTTCATCTCTTCCCCATGAATGAGACGTCCGGTTATAATTCTTAACAAAGTGAACGGTTCATTAGCTATGGTCGTCATTATTCACTTAAATTCTTTGCAGTCACGTCTTTGGGAGAGAATTGTGATTTCATAAGCTTCAGTCATCACTCATCCATTAAAATCCTTCTCATACACATTCTCGAGAAATGGTAAGAATATTCTAAATCATATTTGCAGTCACGTCTTTGGGAGAGAATTGTCATTTCATAAGCTTCAGTCATCACTCATCCATTAAAATTCTTCTCAATACACATTCTCGAGAAATGGTAAGAATATTCTAAATCATAACATTTTTTAAACTATAAATTCTAACATTTCAATCGATAGAAGCTAATGAAATTTCTGTGATAAGGACAGAAAAGTCAATGAAAGATATTCTACATGATAACTTTAATTCAAGGTATGTTCTTTTATTTCTTCGACAAATTGAACTTAACTTAATCTTAGATATATTTTTATATATGATATATATCTTATTTTCTATTCATGTTTAGATATTAGTCATTTTCTTCTAATTTAGTAATGTAATAAATTCGAATATTTTAGCGAACAATTCAAAATCCAAACAAAATAAACTGTAGATTAGTACATTATACTGCTCTTTTGTTTATGCCTATTGTTTGTTGGTCTTAAAAAAATTGGTTAGTACACGTTGCTTCCACTATTTCAAATAAATTTGCTGAATTATTATATATTTCTTCACACGTAAGTGACTAATATTGCAAAATGACAGCAAAAACTTTTGTTTTGTTGGATCATACAATTCCAACTTGTCATTGCAAAAAGCAAAAAAAATCGCAACTGTAGCTAAATTTGATTACAATCAGTGAAGTAGATATATAAATATTTTTTATTAATGTTTGTTATGGGTATATTTTGTCATGAGGATTAAACAATTTTAAATTCATTTATGGTTTGAACTTTTATTTTTTTAAATTTACAATAGTATTAGTAATCATTCTATTTCGTAGTTCAGCTTTTTTTAATCAAACATGATGGATGTTTGTTATTTAATCAGTCTCTAATTATTGTAAAATGAAATGTATATATGCTAATTCTAAATAATGATAAATATGGAATATAAATTAAAAATTAATTATGAAAAAGAGAAAAAAAAATCTATGTTATCCTCAAAAATGTTGTAACTCAATAATTTTCAAGTTAATATATGCTACTTTAAAATTTCTAGATCAAGATTTTAATATGTAATTTCTATAAATCCATGAAACGCACGGATATTCCACTAATAAATACCAATACACAGTATCTACATATCCTAGAGGTAGAGCAAAGTATCTGTTCTGGTGTTGTGTACTTTAAGTATTGAGTACTTCCGTATTTTTCTTCGTACTTATTATTGTGTATAGACGTGTAATATTGTACCTTAACTGTAGAACAGATAATAGGTGACCGTCTGGAAGATGAAAATCATCTTGTTCTAAAAAAAAAGTGGTAATTATTTATGGATATCTCCAAATTCAAAAAATTTCATTTGCGTATGCGTTTATCTGCAGATATGTACATACATATAGCTAATGACTATATAAAGTTTTGAAGAATTTTCAGCCTGAATCTAAAACAAGTTCATTTAGAGAACTAATGGCTAGAAGAAAAAGAATTGGCTATACACTGATGTTATATTACAACAATTCCGTTTATATCATAGAAACTGGAAAAAGTTAATTCAGAATCGATTGGATCGGAAGGTGTACGGGAGTTGAACCTTGTTCAAATCTTCAGGCTTGATCATACAGCTAAGTTCAGAAGCAGAACAGCAGCACAACTTGCAAAAACCAATGAATATGAGTATCCAAACCATCCTTTTAATCCCAAATCCTGTCAACATAATGCATAGAATAGTATTAAAGAATAAGAACGTCAGCAAAACAAAGAAGCTGTCTTGAAACAAAGAGAGATTGCTGCATAACACATTGTCATCCATACCTTGATTGAAAGAAGAGAGGAGGAAGAAGCTGCAGAAGCAGCTTTAAGTCCACCGAAACCAATATCATAAGCAATGCTCCCATCAGGCTTGAACAATCCAAAGTTCCTCTCCGAATTCGGCCCTGGTTTCAAATTTTCATTGAACAAAGCAAAAACATAAGCCCTCACCGGAAGTTTCGGCCTATAAGGAGTTCCCTTCTTTTTAGCAAGTTTTTTTCTCAAATTATGGTTGTACGTCCTTGCATTTTTCACCGTTGCGCCTACTTCATCTTCATCACCGCGTGAAGCCCAACCAGTTTCTGAAACTATAACGGCCATCTTTTTAAACCCGACCTTTTCTAGAGCAGCATATGCAGCATCAACTTGGGCATCAAACATGTTATCATAATGCAACTTGGTCTTTGCGTCGTAAATCCCAGGATTCGACTTAAAGAGAGCATAATTAACATCTATATGCTCTGGATCACTCTTATAGGCCAAAAACGGATATGCATTTATGAAAAAAGGAGAACCTGTACGAGAGAAGAAGTGCAAAAGAGGCTTCATGAATGGCAAAACATCTTCCCTGAAAATGCATGAAGAAGGTGGGTATGAATTGGCAAATACGGCCTCTGAATGTGGGCTTGAGACTTGTATCTTGTCAGTTAAATCGAGCCGCTTAAGGACGTTATAGACGTTTTTAACAGCGGGCAGTAATACTTCCCAGAGACTAATATCAGTACTTCCCAACACCTCATTCCCCACAGCGATTCCGCAGATATGGGTTTCGGGAAGAAACTTTTGCACATTTTCTTTGATCCAGTTCATAGCACGATCCTCACTAATGCTTATGTCTTTGAGGTATTCATTGCCGAGACCTACAACTATCTCGATACCAGATCCTTTGAAGGCCGTAAGGACTCCGTGATCAGCATCGTAGATCCTAATGTTTTTTATCTTTGCAGCTTTGAGAAGTGTAACCACACTATAGGGTGAAGGTAAATTGTCAGCAATTCTACCGTAATTGACTCCGTACGTACCGGTGAATGCATTCCCTCTCAAAACTGAAATTCACGATAGCAGAAAGCTTCATTAGCACACAAGTCTAACAGGATGATAAGCTGATGAAGATCAGGTTATTAACTAAGACGTAAAAAATAACTCCAAGATCCAAACAGAAAAATATATTACAAGAAGCCTGCTTTCCATTTGGAAGTACTTATGACAAATACTGGTACTTTTGAACTCAGAGAAAGCTTTTCTGCCTTCAAATGCAAGATCATATGAGTTTGGATAACACAGTAAATCATTAGTTTATATCCTTTCGATACTCAAAGAACATGTTTACAGCAGGCTACTTTACTCGAAGTAACAAAGACTAAATAAAGTTAAACAAATACAATTGGAAGCCATATCAGATTCTGGAAAAGGCTTAACCATCCCAAACTTTGATTAAAAAGATGGTTAAACTTTGTCATTCAATAGAAGAAGAGAGGATACTTAGAGAAAAACCATTAGATGGGGGTTAGATTTTCAGCAAGAATTTCTCCATATTTGAGCGACAGATGCATACCATTTACAGATAAGAGTGATAAGACAAGAAGCCACCAGAGGGAGAAGCAGCGACCACCCATTTGTTTAGAAACCAAAAGAACAACAGAAGAACATTCCATTGAAAAGGTGTATCAATGGTTTTATCCCTTGTAATCCAAAAATGGTGACAACCACAGATGCAAATACACCACTAGCAATCCTTTGTATGACGCACTGCGTTTCATCCAAACTTTCCATGAGACCTCAAGATTCTTAACCTTTGTCCAATGATCATGTAAAACTAATGGGAGAAGAAGATTCTTATCCTTAATTCAAAGATGAGAAAATACTCGGGACGTTATCAAGGTCTTAGAATAGATTCTGGCTTTACTATCACTTTTATCTCTTCCTCATAAAATATTCCCTTTTCTGCACTTTCTACTCTCTTTTTCCATCTGGTTCTTTCTTTCTCCGTCCAAAAATTCCTCTTGAGTCTTTAAGCATTAAGGATGTTTTTCTCACACAGAATATCGTTTTGATACAGCATAGTCGCTACCCTAAAGATGAAAACTTTGGCTTCAAGAGTTCAATTCTCACACGTCCACCTTGATTTATCAACACTTAAAAGGTAAGTTCCAATAAAACAGGAGATGACGAGTCAATAATTTATTATAGCATGATCATACAATGGAGTCCCAGCACATAGCAAAAAAGATTACAGTCACTATGCAAAACAGTCAGATATTTTGCCACATTCTACTTGGTTACCAAGCAACATAACTAAAGCTACAAAATCTAAAAAACTAACCAGCCAGCAGTACAGGTTGATTTTTCCTAAATTCAACCAAATGTAGCATTAGAAACATCAAAATTACATCTATCCCAATTCCAGGTTAACAGAGCTGAATGATGGTATCATTAGACTCGCTAAAGGTTATGGATGGGCAATCAGCATATCACAGGCGAGGATGATGGCCGTTGTGGATCATCAGTTTGACCCACTTGATTTACATTTCCATTTTGAGTCACTTCTGTATCGTTTTTATTGCCTCTTTCATCAACCTGTACATTACATTTCTCATCGGTCTTCTGTATGCCTTGATTCTCCCTGATCTCTTCCTCTGATGCAGGATCAGTACCAATGGGATTCTTCTCTGTTACCTCATTTGCCAGTACTAGTTTGGCATCTGATTCGTCCTCTTTCTTGTTAGCTAAAACATTTGCATGATCTGCTTCGGTTGGTGGGGCCTCTACTGTTTCATTTTGATTGACCTCAGCTTCTTCAGCATGCTTGTCCTCTTCCCCTGCTGCTGCATCATCTTGCTTTTGAACGCTTTCCTTGACTTCAGGATTTTCATCACTAACAGCTTCAGTTTCTGCTTGACCAGTATTCATTTCCTTAGCATCATCTTCGAGTTTTTCTTTATTCAGGACCTCTTTACTAGTGTTGCCTTCCATTTTAGCCTCTACATTTTCAGTTTGCTCGTTTTGTTCTTCTGTCTTTTCTCCATTCTCAGCTTGGTTTTCGGGAAAACCTTCCTGTTTTTCAGGTCCAGCATTTTCCTGCTCGCCGACTTCCAAGTCTCTCATTTCTGTTTCCTTCACACCCTCAGTTTCTTCAGAAGGAGCTTCCACTTCCTTACTGTCCTTCGAACCTGAAGATTTTCGGCCTCGTTTCTTTGGGGGCTCCTCTAGGGGTGGAGTTGCCTTCACCTTCTCACTAATTCTAGCCGATCTCCTAGGCGTCTCCCCAGTACCCCAGTCAAACTCTGATAGTAGAGGATTACCAGGATTTGATTTCAAGTACTGCTCCAACTGCTTTCTGCTATTAATCTCCTCCCCTGTTGGAGATATGAATATGATCTCATTCTTTCTTGGAGTTCCCCCCTTCTTTGGCAAGAACTGTATGAGAACGAGAAGCTGAGATTTCAGGATGAAAAAGGACTATGCAATATTAATATGATAAGTGATGCTCTAAATAAAAGGATAAAAAACGATGTCTTGGTTTTGCAGCATGTGAAAAGAGCATGGCATATCAACTCCAGATTAGAGACATCAAAAAATGCACTAATTGACACATCTTCATGACTTGGTCAGTTTATGGGATCGTCCATCTTTTAGTTCCGTCTTTTTTTCCTTCTTTCTTTATTATTTTTTTCACAATAAACACGATAGCAAATATAAATATTTCTCATTACAATAGCCTGTGAAGCTAGTCTGGGACCTTCATCCAGTTCTCTTCCACAAATGAGAAGATTATTTAATCTATCAGCAGTTGGTTCTTCATCCTCAGAAATCACAGTGGTTACCACAATTATTGTATAAATCTCTCTTTCTTGATTGGTCGATAAATGGATAGAAATGGAGCAAACAGAGTCAAATACAAACACTACATGTTAGAATACAAAGGAGTAGAATGGGTATCTTTTTCCCTGGTTTGATTTCTTGAAAAATTCCAAAAAATCAGGGGGTGGAGAATATTCTCTCTTTTGATTGACTTTGAAACATAGGTTGTACTTACCCTTTCCCACTGTTTCTGTGACTAATATATTACTCTTTATCGGTAAAAAATTGAATCTTATATACAAGGGTCTCAGACTTCCAGTCTTCTAACTGCTAAGCCTAATATACTATTTCTGCAGATGGATTTTGTTTTGGTATTCAGGGGAGTCTGCCGGGCCTCACTAATCCCACGAGACCCATGCATTGTGCCCTCAAAAGTTTTCCTATACGAGTCAAGATAAGTAGTTGGCTTTACACTAGGAAGCATGGCCCCAAGGAATTGACTGCACCCATTGGATACAAACCTAGGACCTGAAAGGAAGTAAACCTCTTAGCCTTCATGCTTCAGGCAGTGTACATTAGCCAATTTATGTATAAACAACTGTTTCATTAGTGCAAACCTGATACTTTTCCAAATCATTACATCAGCCTACATTTTTAAGGTCCCATGCTGATACTAAAACCTTTCTTTCTTTGAAGTTCATGAGCATAGGCTTCACATTTATACCAATATACAAGCTGCTTAAACGAAAGGATAAGACTTGAACAGATAACCATTTAGTTAGCCTACTTTTAAGGAAGACAAATGCTGTATGACAACGGCAAATAGAAAATGATAAATCCTGTAGTCAGTGAGGGAAATTTATTTTTTATTTGTAAAGAAACTAGGCTAGTTGCCAAAGGGAGTATGAAAAAAAAATTCTTATAACATCTGTTCGTCTTTATGAATTTTTACCCAAATCCCATTTACCGAGTAGAAATCTTACTAATTAATGAAAAGACTGAATTATACTCACAATTCATTACCAAAATAAAGAGAAAAACACTTACCAGTGCCAAAAAGCAGCAAGCATTTGCGTGAAAACCAAGCAGAACAAGCAAGCCCTAACCCTAAAATTTAGTAAAACCTAATCTCCCACAATTATTGGAAGAACAAAATAACCAACTTTACTGCAAAAAAACATATAATTGAAGCAAAATTAACGTAACCCAGAAATTAAGCACCAACCATAAAAACAGAACAAAAAAGCCCTAACCCTAAAATTTGGTAAAAACCTAATTTCCCGACTATTACAAGAAGAACAAAATAACCAATGTTACTGCAGAAAACATATAATTGAAGCAAAATTAACGTAACCCAGAAATCAAATCACACTAACGAGAAAAAAATAACACAGAAAAAACGAAAAAAAAAAAGCTTCAAACTTGACGGTGGGTGAGAGAGAGAGAGAGAGAGAGAGAGAGAGAGAGAGAGAGAGAGAGAGAGAGAGAGAGAGAGACCAGTTTCTTCCAAGCAGGTGGAGCTGGTAGTTCTACCGAAACAACTTCATCTGTAGCTCCTACAATCTCACCTTGAGCTTCCTTATTCTCCGCCATAGCAGTGCTCTCTCTCTCTCTCTCTCTCTCTCT
>QANY01009387.1:35396-202517 GCA_003255025.1 Datisca glomerata
CTCTCTCTCTCTCTCTCTCTCTCTCTCTCTCTCTCTCTCTCTTCCTTCTGAAACTTTAATTCTCTCAAGCTCCCTCTCGTGCTTTATGTGTGGGTCGACGAGACGTCACAAACCGTTGATGCTGTTTGTGTTTGATATGCTTTGCTGGTGCCTGGTGGTTAATTCTCTCTCTCCCGAACACCAGGAAACTGTGCTAAAATTACTGCACCAGGCATAGAATTTCCATCAAGGCTAAGAGCTATCCAATCAAAGACTGCTATTTGTCACCTCTAAGTTATAAAGCTGACTTTGTCTCGTTTTATACAACTTTCTCTACAATTCTAACCAGTAATGTTGTACTAAGTGCCATGTGGAAGTCTTAAAATTTATTGTTTATATTTCGTCGCAGCAAAATTATTTTATCAAACCCCAAAAAACAAGTAAAGCTTCCCACGCGCTCGAACGTCACTGTAAATGACTCGATATTTGGGAACTCATGGGTTTTCTGAAGTATCTTTGGAATTTCAAGGAAAATAAGATATTCGAGTGCCACGCGCTACTTGAGGAGAGTGGATACTTTAGGTGCCAAGAGGCCAACAAGGACACTTGGCAAGCCTACGTGAATGGTTATGGATAAGGGTCTAATTAACTGCAATGGAATGTAGGTTTGAGGTCCGAATATAAATGACAACACGTGTGGCTGACCTTATTTACTGTCGAAATTAGATGGTATTTACTATTTACTAGTTAGTATAGTGCACTTCTAAATACGATGTTTTTTTTTCTGAAATTCTAAATACAAGGTTATTTTTAAGGAAAAGTATAAAATACTCCAAAGTCGAAGAATGTCGGAAATATGTAAGGTTTTTAATCAGGGATTGAAATCTCATATTGTAACCCCTTTTCTTGATAAAAAAAAGTCAAAAATAATATATATGATCAAACACGCGTCGATCACGTGATTCGATAAAATGACAATATAAATTTTTAGTGATTAAAATGACATATGCCTCTTTACAATCAGCTTCTCGAGAAGCCAAAGTCACCATTCTAGGACATAGATGCTTATAACGTTGTGAAATATCAAGATTGACATCTCCTTGAATACTCTTTCCATTGGAGTTTTGGACAATTCCATTCCTAGCTTCTTTTGTCCATCTTTTCAAAATATATTTGTGGAGGAACTGAATTGGTATCCTTAGTATTAAATTTTTCAATACATGACAACAAAAAATGTCAAAGTGCTCAAGTTTTTTGCAGCTACAAGAAATGTTGTTATTGAAATATTCAAAAGGACTCTATACTCTCCATCTTGGTTGAAACTTGCAACCACATACTCACATATTGGTTAACCCTTGTATCTATATTTTATATGAGTTTCCGAGGACAAGTCATACTCATTTTGGAACATGTTGAAAATTGTAGGTGTGTAAATTTGGGTAACATGTTAAAGAAATGGTGAAAATTGTATTTTCAACCTCAGTAATTTTTGTCTCGAATCAAATTGACATTTCAATTCATTATAATGTCTATCATTTACTACACGTTCGAAGTGTTTAAAAAATTATATTATATCTAAATCAGGCTTCAAACAATTCTTGAAGTCTCCATTTAGGCTTTCACTAAACTATGTACTTCGCATTCCTAGAGTTAATGCATTCTCCATATAACATTTTGCCCACTTTTCCTTTACTTTATATGTAGCATTCAACCATGTGCTTCCTTGGTCATTATAATTTTCCAAAATGTTTGCCAAGCCCTTTCAAATTCATCTTCATCATCATACTCATAGATACATGCTTTGAAGTCCTTAAGAAAATTGGAATCATTCTTCACCGTAAATTTTCCAAAATGTTTGCCAAGCCCTTTCAAATTCATCTTCATCATCATACTCATAGATACATGCTTTGAAGTCCTTAAGAAAATTGGAATCATTCTTCACCGTATTACCAAGGTGTTTTATGTCATTTTGCATTAAATGTCAAGTACACGATCCATGATATGTGTCTGGAAACACTTCAAACAAAGCTCTTGCTATTGCAACATCTTGATCGCTCAAAAACGTCTTAGGTTTTTTTTGTTTGTGTGTCCCTAAAAAAGTTTCAAACAACCATTTAAAAGACTCAATTGTTTCATTGTAGAATAGCGCGGCACCAAAACTTATAACTCCTCTATAATGATTAAACCCAGCAAATAAAGCGAAAGGTCTATATGTATTATTTGTATTATATGTCGTGTCAAATATAACTACGTCGCCAAAATAAGCCTAATTTATAATCATCTTTGCATCAACCCAAAAGATATTTGTAATATGTTCTTCCGAATCTAATTGTACTGCATAGTAAAATGATGGATTCTCGAATACTTGTTGAAAGTGTTGCAACAAGCTCCCTGCTTCCCCATAAATCAATTCTTTTTGCCTTTTACTGTGAAGATAATTTTTTTTATCTAATCGAGTAAAGTCAAGGCTAGCTCTTTCACTAGCTTGCCTACTCATTAGTTCATACATCGCCTTTTGTTTAATCCCATAATCATTTGCTAATTCTATTTCGTAAGCTTGTACTTGAGACAATTTTCGCTGAGACACCATCATATGGACAGTTTCAGTAAGATGGACAATATGATTATGCTCTCTAGAGAATATGAGACCCCAATTCGTGCAAGGCAATTGGGTTTTGTCTCCAATCGTGTTTTAGTCAAATGATATCTTTTATCTATACCATGACGCCCTTCTTTATAATAAACAAATCTACATGTACTGAATTTTTCACAAGTTTTGCTCTTGTTAGACCATTTCTTTTGAACACTAAAACCAATTTTTCTTCCATAATCTACCCAAAAACTCCAGACTTCTTCTAATGTGACAAACTCCATACATATACTAGGTTTCCATTCAAAAATCTGTGTTTATGCTCTCATTTGATTTAGAATTAGGATTGTCCAATCTCTGAAATCAACATATTAATGAAAATGTATTATTGATCTATGGGGAAAAACTACACTTGCGACAGTCTCTTCCATGTTGACATTTATAAAAGAAGATATTAATGGAGAAATACAGAGTTACAGAACAAGTATAGAGTTAGAGACTAACACACAAAATATAAGCAAATCACGTTTTTTTTTTTCTTTTGCGTAAATAGTTCTGATAAAAGTTTTAAACTAAAAAAGTTTTCATTTTCTATAAATGCAATAATTGAAACTCATGAAGATTATATGAGCAAAATCTAATTCCATGAGAATAAAATTAGTCAAATACCTTGAAAGAGTTGGAGATTCTTCCATAGATGAGGAATCTTGCGTGAGCTCCTCCATAGAGACAACTTCTTTTGCAAGAGAATGAGAGTTTATTACAAGAGAAAATGCTAAACCATGAAAAGAGAGTGAATGACGAAAATAGAGGGTATAACTCCACTTTGGCGAGAAATTAGCTAGAAGGAGATTTTTGGTCTATTGTTGTTGGTTAAGGTGGCATGTTTTGGACCCTATATTTCTATTAAATACATTGTAGGGTGGGGATTTTATGAACTGTTGTGCCTGCTGTTCATAAGAACGACAGAAAATCCCCATCCAAAGTTACTAGGGGCAACTCGGAAGTCTTCAGATCTTAGTTCAAGATTTTTTGAAAACAACATAACCACGATTGCCTAAGTGAGTCTGTTTATAGAAAAATGTCAAATTTTAACCTAAAGCCAATTTGTATTAGGGGGAGTGGCCCGACAAGTTTATAAACATAGGAAGATCCTCACCCATGATTCCCTTAACAACCACCCTTATCGGAAGCGTGTCATGAGCTAGCCAGGTAAACACAGAGACCGAGCCTTAGACAGGACAAAACTAAGCTTTGATATCATCTCAGATTTTAACATAAAATCAATTGGTATTAGCTGAAGTGACTCACAAGTCTGGTGAATGGCTCATTTGGAAGGTAGTTGTAAAGGCCTTTCTTCCATCTTTAGGCACATAGACCGTGCATTTGTCCCATTTATCGCCTATGGGTAGCACCATGATTCCCCTCATCCTCAATTAGGTATCTCAATGAGATGAGGTACCTCATTGAGTGGGCGAAGCATTTAATGACAAGTTCTCAATCCGTTTTGTAAGTCCACAAGACCTTTTCTTGTAAGACAGCTTTGTGGTTCGCTCCCCCTATGTGGTCGGCCTTCTAACCAGTCTGCCTCATTTCTCTTGATAGTATATAACAATGTTCGAGCTTCAGCTTTGCTTGTGTTCTTCACCGGCTTGTCGGGGATTTATCACTCATCCCGCACCTAAGGTAAGGAGTCTTCTATGTGTTATAATATTTACGAGAATGAAAACTTTCCATTTATTTCTTGCTTTCATAGAAAATATAAAAAAAAATTAGGAGATGAAATCCTGATTACATTACCACGGGCCTTTCAAATTCATCTTCATCATCATACTCATAGATACACGCTTTGAAGTCCTTAAGAAAATTGGAATCATTCTTCATCATATTACCAAGTTGCTTTATGCCATTTTGCATTAAATGTCAAGTACACAATCCATGATATGTGTTTGAAAACACTTCAAACAAACTCTTGCTATTACAGCATCTTGATCGCTGAAAAATGTCTTAGGCTTTTTTTGTTTGTGTGCCCCCAAAAGAGTTTCAAACAACCATTTAAATGTCAAGTACACAATCCATGATATGTGTTTGAAAACACTTCAAACAAACTCTTGCTATTACAGCATCTTGATGGCTGAAAAATGTCTTAGGCTTTTTTTGTTTGTGTGCCCCCAAAAGAGTTTCAAACAACCATTTAAAAGACTCAATTATTTCATTGTAGAATAGCACGACACCAAAAATTATAACTCCTCTATAATGATTAAACCCAGCAAATAAAGTGAGAGGTCTATATGCATTATTTGTACTATATGTCGTGTCAAATGTAACAACGTCGCCAAAATAAGCATAATCTATAATCATCTTTGCATCAGCCCAAAATATATTTGTTATATGTTCTTCCAAATCTACTGGCACTGCATAGTAAAATGATGAATTCTCTAATACTTTTTGTTGAAAGTGTTGCAACAAGCTCCATGCTTCCCCATAAATCAATTTTTTTTTTGCATTTTACTATGACTTTCTCATGTCTACACATCTAGCAAAGTAAAAATCTGAATATATAATCAGTTCCAGATTATCAGAGTGTTTGTATATAAGTATGTAGTCTTTGGTTCCTTGCAAGTACCTTATAACCTTTTTGGCAGCTTTCTAAAGTTTTATACTAAGATTATTCTGATATCTTCCTAGCATGCCGGCTACGAATCTGATATGAAGTTTTGTACAAGCCAGTTTATACATTAGGATTCCAATTGTAGATGCATATAGTATGATATCTATTTGTTGTGGTTTCAATTTATTCTGTGGGCACTGGTTCTGATTAAACTTATCCCCTTGAACTATAAGTGCATCTGTAGGAGAACAATCATTTATTCTGAATCTGTCCAAAATCTTTTCAATATAGGCCCTTTGAAATAGTCCCAATAATCGTTGAGGTCTATCTCTATGAATATTTATGCTACTTACATAAGAGGTTTCACCCAAATCCTTCATTTTAAAGTTTTTAGAAAGGAATTGCTTTGTCTTATGGAGTATACCCAAATCATTGCTTGCAAGTGAAATCACATCCACATATGTAATTAAAAATATATATTTACTCCTACTTATGGTCTCAAAGAAACTAGATCAGGTATTACTATTGTGAAACTTTGTATTTGATGGGAGGTCCGCTTTAGTCCATATATAGATATTTTAACTTGGAAACTAACTGATTTTTATGCTCAAGAGTAAAGCCTTCATGCTGAGACATGTATACCTCCTTCTTTAGATCCCCATTCAAGAATACTATTCTGACATTCATCTGATATAACTCTAAATCAAAATAAGCTACTAAAGTCATGATTATCCTGAAAGAATCCTTCTTAGAAACTGAAGAGAATGTTTCATGGTAATCAATGACTTCATTTTGAGTGAAACGTTTAACTACTAATATACAATGTTTCATGGTAATCAATGACTTCATTTTGGCGATCCACCACTATATGTATTAACCAACCCCGTACATTCCTTAGGCTGAGAAAGCCTACATGGATTAACATAAGCTCATTTATGGACCAGTTTTCCTTCTGTGTTATAAGATATTTTGAAAGGTTCATATTCAATAGGAAAAGAGTTGGATGTGAAATGAACAAAAAATGGCTTAGAAATCTCAACCTTAATAGACTTTAATTGGGCTGCAATGTCCCTCATAATAAGTACTGCATGATCAAAAGGATCGATATTTAAATGTTCAAACTTTGTATATTAACCTTTTAACTATGAACATGCTCATTTGTACTTATCCATTTGCATTTATAAGAGAATCCACATGTGAAGCAATATTTTAGCATAATAAAAATCACATATCCATATAGCCCACATCACAAAATACACGCATTAATTAATTTGGCAACTACATATACGAATAGTAGATGTTTCAACTATTTCAAAATATAAAACTATAAGGGCTGTAAACAAGAGTTTACGCAATAAAAAATTGCTTAGATGCTATTACAATTTGAAGTTTAGCATGCATATATATTATCAACGGTACCTTTCCAAATTATGTTGATTCAAGCTATTTATCGATTCCGTGTGCATCCAAATCATCACTTTTGCATACAGAGGAGAATAGAAAGTCATTATAAATTAAATCTCATATGCATTGATAGTTAAAATAATGATTTGTTTAGTGTAATGCCAAGAATCTTAAATCAAACCTAAATGCATCAAATGTCTTGATACCCTATGAGCACATACGATTAAATAATTTGAATACACTCAATTAACCTGAACATATCAAATGCGACATATCTGAATCAAATTTGCACTGACACCAAAAGTATACATGTTGAGCCCAATATATAGGTAATTCCCCATCTACAACATGTAGGGCGTTAATATACCAAGAAGTAAATTTTCATTAATTAAATAACTAAAAAACACAAAGTTATCTTAAACTTAGATGCACACCGATTGTGCTATCATATTATGCAATATATTAAACACATGGCAATTAAGTTATTATATTCACACGTGTTTTGCAGCTTCCTTTCATTGTTAGTTGGTTTGTTACTGTCTTCATTCTATATATAATTGTAACCGTTTGATCTTAAGGGTTAATGAGAAAAGTATTAATCAAGGTATTCTTTTAATCAGCTTTCTCTCTTTCTGCTTCTCTCTCTTCGATTCTTTCTTCCATCTTTCTTTCTCTTCTTCAAACTTTTTAATAAGCTTCCATAGCATTAGAGTCTTGAAGGACACAACGAAGCACGGGACAAACTGGTGGTTGTGTCAGTCCAAATTGAAAATGAAGATATGCTTCTTTACACCCTAAATAGCCTATCTTCTGAATATGGTCCATTCAAAACTTCCATAAGAACTATGTCTGAACCTATGCATCTTGAAGAACTCCATGTTCTTCTCAATGTAGAAGAACAATCCTTGGCTGATCAGACCAAGAAACAAGAAGCTCAACTACAAACAGTGGCCATAGTGGCTAACCACTTTAGACGTGGCCCTTCAAACAGAGGCAGAGATAACGAATTCAACTCTTTTCGTGGTGGAGGAAACAATGCCTCTAGTCGCAATCTTGGCTTCAGAGGCAGAGGCAACACTAGATCTGGTTTGCTCTCCACTCCTAAGTTGTCCTATTCTCAGTTTTCCTCTCAAAACTCCACTCCAAACTATAATGATCAAAGGCATCAATGTTAAATATACAATAAACCTGATCACACAGCCATTGATTGTTTCCATAGAATTGATTATTTTTATCAAGGGCGACAACCTCCTGCCAAACTTGCAGTTATGGCAGCCTCATATCCTAGCACCAACCAAGAAAACTCAAAGCTAGTTTCTTGCTTATCTGACACAGGTTGTAATAGTTGTCTCACTTCTGAGCTATCAAATATATCCTCTTCTGAAGAATACAATGGTGAGGATACTGTTGCTATAGGTAATGGTCAACCCCTAGACATCACTCACTCAGGTTGTGGACATATTCTTACCAATAATCATGAATTTTCTCTTAACAATATTCTTTGTGTACCTAAAAATACTGTTAATTTACTGTTTGTTCATAAACTTTGTATAGATAATAATTGTTCATTTACATTTGATGTTGATCATCTTTCTATTCATGAAAAAGCAACAATGATAGTTCTCTTCATATGACCGAGTAAGAATGGGCTTTACCCCTTATCTACCACTATCAAAGATCATATATCTGAAGAGCTTCTACCAAGAACATATGTTTAGGCTTTAGGATTTAGGGTTTATGTAGCATATACATATGAGCTCAACTTGTAAACCATTTGGCAGGAACTTAAGAAATCAATCAATAATCTAAAATTATGCTTAGACATAGGTTAATTAAGGTTTAGAATAGGGTTTAGGATTTTATAGTTTAGGGTTTATGGTTTCGGGTTTAGGTTTTTAAGGTTTTAGGGTTTAGGGTCTAAAGTTTATGGTTTAGGGTTTAGGGATTGAGCCTAATGATAATCACAATGAAGCTCTCATATGCCTTCTAGAGAACTTGGAAGAGGAGGATGAGCATATTGTTGAGTTTGATCATTTTTTGCCTCCCACTAAAAAGCTTGAAATTCAGGCAGCAAGGTTTCTAATACTTTATGACACAATAAATTATTGCATCCCTCTGATCAAATTTTGTTGTATGTTCTGTGTAAATCTAGTATACCTTTTACTACTTTAAAAACTTGTATATATTCTAGCTGTATTAAAGGTAAAATGTCAAAATTACCTTTCAAATTGTCCAGTTCTATTATTCTATTTCCTTTTGATCTTGTTCATAGTGATGTTTAGGGTACAACTATTATGTCTCTTTTGTAGGCAACACCAGTAAGTATACTTAGATATTTCCTCTCACTTAGAAATCTGAAGTATTTATTGTCTTTCAAAAAAAATTACCCTTTGTTGAGAATTTGTTATCTTCTAAGCTCAAGATTCTTAGAACAAATGGTGGGAGTGAGTTTAATAAAAAAAACCTCAGCTAACTTTCTTGCCTCTAAGGACATACAACATCAATTATCTTGCCCCTATATCCTTGAGCAAAATGGGGTGGCAGAACGAAAACATCGGCGCATTATTGAAACTGGCCTTAGCTTAATGATTCATGATTCATGCTTCTATTCCTTTGCACTTCCGGAATCATGCCTTTTGTACTGTTTTATTTCTTATTAATCGTATGCCTACTGCTACTTTAAAGAATAAGTGTCCTTTGGAATGTCTTTTTGGGAAATTACATGATTATTGATCATTAAAGGTTTTTGGTTGTGCTTGTTATGCTCTACTTAAACCCTATAACTCGAATAAACTTCAACCAAAATCTTCCCAATACATTTTTCTAGGGTTCTCTATTCACTCTAAGGGATACATCTGCTATAATCTTGAATCTAATAATTCAATTATAAAAAGACATGTTATATTTGATGAAGACAACCTTCCTTTTGCTCAACTTCAGAATGCTAAGGCACACATCATCATAATGATATACATGTTTCCTATTTACCCTTTGTTCAGGAGCTAAGGGGGTGTGACTATGATGTCACGTGAGTGCAGTTATAGGTGTGATCTAGTCATAATAAAAAACAAATCTAGCCTGGGAACGTGGAGATTGATATCTGACAGGGTGAAGGACAAGTACTTTGAGCCAACCTATGAAATATTAAAATATGCTATTGAGAGAGGAATTTAGAGAGAATTTCCCAGTCTAATTAGTGGAAATATGAAGCCAATGCCAAAAAGTCCTTATACAATGAAAGAAAAGGCCTATATTTATAAAGAAGTTACCATGTGGGGTCCACTCTAATTAATCTCTTGATTAATTGGCAATGGAACCTACATAATGATTCATCGACAAGCTTATTGAGGTGGCAACGTCCAGTCATCGCTTACTATAACCATAACCACGTGGGCCAGAGTATTTATGGGGAGGATTCCCATGTACGCTACATTTTACATTGCGTCATGTGTCACGTGATATTGAATCTAGGAAGGAAGAACACAGGGAGCGCACCACATTGATAAGATATGCGATGTTCATCCGGGATCCCTCCCGAGGACTATCCTAAAAACTAAATCCCTTCCCGCGATTGGGAAGATATCACATCCACGGCCCTCAAAGAGGTCATACTAGTGAAGGGATATCATTTCTAGTACAGCGAACCTCATCTAAATCCTACCAATCCACAACCCCCCAGTTATGTTCCCAGGCAAGAGACTCACTTAATTCTTTATCACTTGACTTAATGGTTACAAGGATATGAGTGATTACATAGAAAGAATAAATAATACAATAAACACTTTGTGTCTGTCAGTCGCTGACGTGGATTCGACAATCATGTTGAAAAGTCAAAGCTGACATGTGGCAGTAATTCATAGGAGTGACATGTACCACGTCAACGAGTCAAAGTCATAACAGTCAACCATCATATACATTTAGAAATTACAAAGATACAAATAGATTAGAGTTTCATTATTGAATTGCTACAGTCAACGGTTATATGACAAAATTTACGTACAAGTTCCATATTCTACATTAAACTTGTACAAGGGGCTAAATGTATATGATTGTTGACTGTTATGTAAACATGATCAATGCATATAATGGTGCTTCAACTTTTTATGTTACAATGATAGAAGAAGATGACAACAAAGAAAATTCGTCTAAGGGGAAAGCCAGATTCATAGAATCTATTGAATACATGGCTTTGCAAGAATTTCTTTGACACTCTTGAATTGGACGGCATAGCAAAGAGACAAGTAACTCAGACATTGGTGGATGTTTCTAAGTAGAGTAGAATGAGGACGCACTATTTCTTTGCACAACCACCGCTGGGTAGAATAAGGAAAAATGAAGAATGAGCAATCACATTCACTAATGCAGATCATCGTGTCAAGAGAACTGGGAATAATCGCCCTTTGTATATTGAAACTACTGTGAATGGTGTACAAGTAAAATGAGCATTTATAAACAGTAGATCAGGAATCAATGTCATGTCAATTACCACATTCAAAGCGGTAAAACTTCTTGAGAAGAGACTTGTGTGACAGTCAATCATGATAACAGGATTCTCTTCCGCAGACATGAAAACATTCGTATATGTCAATGTTGAACTCCAAGTAGGTCCGATGAAGCTACGAATTATTTTCATGTAATCGAAGCTGAGACTATGTACCACGTACTCCTGGGTTAGCCATGGATTCATGATCATAAATGTGTGCCGTCAACATTACATCAATGTTTGAAAGCATGGTGGAAGGGGAGAGTTATCATTGTCAAAGCTAGAAAAGCACCATTTGATGAAACAAAAACACATTTGGCTGAAGTAGTGCTGTTTGATAATCTGGCAATAGCAGGGGCAACTACACCAAGAAAAATCACAGCAATCACTTTACCAAAATGGGAAAATAGTGGAGACAAGACAGTTATGAATGCAAGGATGAAGATAGTTATTCATGTCAAACTACCAAATGGGAAGAAGGCATATCGTTTATGATGGTGCACGGGGTCAAGCGCACAGCTTAATCCCTCTAATGATGAAAAGAAAGTGGAAGATTATATGACGGAGGAAGTATTTACAAAATTACATGGCCAATCAAATGGTATTTATGTAATGAATTGTGAGTTACCAGAGCAGACTTTCATCAAGAATCCTTTGTCATCATAGGATGAATTAGAAGAAGTACACCTTCGAGATGGAACAGTCAACAAGCTAGTTTTCTTGGCTAAGAGTCTAACGAATAAACAAAGAGAAGCACTATTGAGGTTACTAAGAGAATTTGAAGATGTATTCGCGTGGTCTTATGTTGATATGCCAGTGTTGGATCCACTCTAGTAACACATAGGTTGGGAGTTTCTGAGAGCTACGCACCAATCAAGCAACCACCGTGAATTTTTTGTCTCGATGTTAAACTTCAAATTAAGGTGAAAATCCAGAAACTCATTGATGTGGGATTTATCAAACCCATCAAACATCCTATGTGGTTAGCAAACATCGTGCCTGTGAAGAAGAAGAATGGTCAAATTCGATGTTGTGTTGATTTTAGGGATTTAAACAAAGCATGTCTTAAGGATGATTTTCCTTTGCCTAACGTAGATGCCCTAGTAGATGCCACAACAGAACATGCGATGTTTTCATTCATTGATGGGTTTAGTGGATACAATCAGATCAAGATGGCAATGGGGGACGCTGAGAAAATGGCCTTCCGAACACCGTTTGGAAATTTCTACTATGTTGTAATGCCATTTGGATTGAAGAATGCCGGGGCAACCTATCAACGGGCAATGACAGCCATTTTTATGACATGATTCACTACTATATTGAAGATTATGTGGATAATCTAGTGGTAAAGTCTAAAAAGTCGAACAACATTTACAGCATTTGAGATGTGTTTTTTAGAGATGCAGATTTTATAACTTGAAGCTGAACCCATTGAAATGTACTTTTGGTGTGTCATGGGGAAAGTTCTTAGGCTTTTATGTGCATAAGCAAGAAATAGATATTGATCAATCAAAGTTAAAAGCCATCAGAGATATGACGCCTCCTCGTTCAATAAAGGAGTTAAAGGCCTTCATGGGAAAAGTGTCGTATGTATGTCGTTTCATACCTGCCCTCGCTGAATCTATAAGTGATTTATAGCCACTGCTGAAACAAGATTGTGATTTCTTCTGGATAGATGAGCATCATCGTAAATATGATGATATAAAGAATATACTCTTATGTCCAACTACCATGGTTTCCCCACGTAATAATTTACCTTTGTTACTCTGTATTACTTCAAACTCCCAAGTCCATAGGAGTTTTGTTGGCACAAGAACAAGAAGGGGTAGAACGGCTGGCCTTTTATTTGAGCAGAGTTTTACGTGGAGTAGAGTTAAGATGTTCACCCCATGAGAAAAGCATTGTTTAGCATTGATATTTTCTATACAGAAATTTCATCATTACATGTTGGGGAATAAATTTCATTTGATGACAAAGTCTAATCCAATGTTATTGAGTGAATTTGATATAACTTCAATTACTCCAAAAGCATAGAAGAGTCAAGCTTTAGCAGATTTATTGGCTCAATTCCAAGTGGGAAACTAGAACCTATCAGGGAAGCCATACTCGATGAGTTACAAGAAGCCAATGCTTGCGATAACGCATCATGGGCTCTTACATTTGATGGATCATCTACTCATTCTAGTGGTGGGGCAGGACTTGTATTAGATAATCCTCTTGGTAATATTTTTTCAATGGCATACAAATTAACATTTTCATGTACGAACAATGAGGCAGAGTATGAAGCTCTTTTATTGGGATTATGTTATACCGAAGAAGAGGGTGCTAAAATTATGAAAATCAAAGGGGATTCTAATTTGATCATCAGCCAAGTGGAAGGAAATTTTACTGTTAAAGAACCTGCTCTAGCCCACTACCGTCATGAATTTCAAAAAATGGGTGAAGCATTTGACTGTTTAGCATTTGAGCACACTTCAAGATCTAACAATCGCTACGTTGATGCCTTAGCTATGCTTACTTTGAAGCTTCCACTCACTGAGCCTATTCCTAGTGTTGAGATAACAGTTAAATCTACAACTACGATTTCTGAAGGAGTTATCGAAAAATCACCTTAGGATTGGAGAAGCGATATTAAGGAGCAATTATCTAAGGGGCAATACAACTTTGAATAAAGAGCTGAAACATTTCATGACATTGAACGGAATTCTTTTCTTTTGAAGTTCAGATGGAGCACTGTCACATTGTGTAAACATTGAAGAAGGTCATCGCCATCTTACTCGCCTTCATGATGATTTTTGGTCTATGGAGGGACCACCTTTATATCGACGTTTGCAGAGAATAAGATTCTATTGGCCAAGTATAAGACGCTACGAGCCTACAGAAGAATTATGCAAAATGTCAATTGGTCCCCGATCCAAAGGAAGTTAATTTAGAAGAAGTTGTTGCAGATTAGAGGCAACCTTACATTACATACCTGAACGATTATATACTTCCTATAGATACGAGAGATGGTGCTACTGTATAAATGAGAAGCTCGCGTTTCTTTCTCATCAAGAGTGAACTTTTCAGGAAAAGTATTGATGGTCGTCCTCTGAAATATTTTGGTATAGATAATAAAAATACTATATTGGAGGAAGTGCATGAAGGATCCTATGGAGAGCACCAAAGTGGCAAACGTTTGTATGAACAATTACTACGAATTGGTTATTAATGGCCAACAATGGAGGTAGATACATTAGAATTTTCCAAAAATACACTGCTTGTTGCAATTTGGGAAATGTCATTCATGCAATATCAGTGCCCTTACATCCAATTAAAGTCCAATGGTCTTTTCATACTTGGGAATTGGATTTCATTGGTTTGATATCTCCATCTTCAAGAGGAAACATATGGATCTTAACTGCTACGGACTGTTACACCAAGTGGGTAGAAGCTATACCATTGAAGAAAGGTACAGGGGAACAAGTGTACAATTTCATCAAGGTTATAGCTCAGTTGTTCAAGACGTATCCTTTCAGACAATGGCACAGTATTTATAAGCAGGGTTGTAGCTCAGTTGTTCGAAGCATATGATATCCGCCATGACAGGTCCACGCCTTATTACACGAAAAGTAATGGTCAAGCTGAAGCTACTAATAAGACTTTGCTTCAGATACTTAGTCAAATGGTCCACGATGCACAAAATACTTGGCATGAGCCTCATACCGCTTGCATTATGGGCCTATTGAACTTCAAAGTGATCACCAACACAAGCCACCCCCTTTGCACTGGTATGCGGATGTGAAGTAGTTATCCAATAAAGGTAGCTTTACCATCGGCAAGGTTATCATCCTTGGTAAATGCCGAGCACTCTACATGACTTTGTGACTTAGAAGCGATGGATGAAAGAAGAGATAAGGTAAGAGAAATATTTGAATGTATCAAGAACATATGGAGAAGGCTTATGACAAAATAGTATGACCTCAAACATTTAGTATAGAAGACCTGATATTAAAGGTGATTGATCATATCATGTGGGGTGTGCATGCTAAGAAATTTGCGCCAAAATGGGAAGGGCCTTATGAAATTATTTTCATCTCTTAGAGCGGATATTGTCGTTTGGCCAATCCAAGGACTCATCAACCCTTATCGTCACCTATAAACTTTAAGTTTATCAAGAAGTATCATTCATGTGGAGATAATCATCTACGAAGACTTTTTGTTGTTGTTGCAAAAGCAGTTAGAGGAATCTTTAATTAGTTTGTTTAGTTGTAATAAAGTTATTTTTTTTAGATGACTGAAAGTTACAGTCAGAGTTCTTAGAACATTCTTCTAATAAAATGAAAGATTGTTTTTTTTCAATTTATGAAAAATTATGTTTATGATCAAGCAACACTAAACATATTTGTCATAGATTGTTTAGCATTGTGTTTGTCACTTCGCCAGATATACTCGTGGTAATGATAAACTATCATGCAGTGTATGCTGGGACTGGACGTTTCTCATCTTTAAGTTGCCTGGTACATGTCAGTTGGAATGGATATTTCACTTCGCCAGGTATGCCCGTGGTAATGACAAATTATCATGAGGTGTAGGTTGGGATTGGATGTTTCTCATCTCTAAGTTTCCTAGTATAGGTCACTTGGAATGAATATTTCACTTCGCTAGGTACGCGCGTGGTAATGGCAAATTATCATGATGTGTATGTTGGGACTGGACGTTTCTCATCTCTAAGTTGCCTGATCCAGGTTTGGAATGAATATTTCACTTTGTCAGTTATGCCCGTGTTAATGACAAATTATCATGACGTGTAGGCTGTGATGGACATTTCTCATCTCTAAGTTTCCTAGTATAGGTCACTTGGAATGAATATTTCACTTTGTCAAGTACGCCCATGGTAATGATAAATTATCATTAGGTGTAGGTTGAGACTGGATGTTTCTTATCTCTAAGTTACCTGCCGTAGGTCACTTAGAATGAGTATTTCACTTCGCTAGGTACACTCATGGTAATGACATATTATCATGAGGTGTAGGCTGAGACTAGACGTTTTTCATCTCTAAGTTGTCTGCTTCAAAACACTTAGAATGAGTATTTTACTTTGCCAGGTATACCTGTGGTAATGACAAATTATCACGAGGTATAGGTTGGGACTGGATGCTTTTTAATCTTTAATTATTCCTGTTACAGATGCTGATATGATATGTAATATTATTATACAATATTATGACTTTGAAGTTCTCACATATTATGACATGATGCTACCACACTATATATGCCTCCATGCTATCATATGTTATTGCATGATGCCATTACTAGATGTTTTTATTTGATGTTACTTTCTCTTTTCTAAAAAGGAGAGGAGAATGTGCATATAAAAAAGAGTAGTGTAAATAGACTAGTTCATGAAAGCATAAAATATGTCCAATTACATGGTAACAAATATAATAACAACAAAGCAGATTCAAAATAAAAGCAAAAAAATAAATTAAAGTGTTGTGAATGGATCTCCGGTAATCCTATGAGATGGATTGTGATCAACAATAGCATTCTTTCTTGCAGCCGATTGATGTTTTTTTTATTTCTTTGTTAATCGATTGAATACGTTGAGGAGACTCATTTATGACTGCAACATGGTACTCACGTTGTTATCGAAGAGCATTAAGATTTTTTGTTTGTACAAGTTGTTTCTGAAATTGTCTACAATCACGAACAAAAGGCCTTAACCAACTCAGTTCAATCTTTTGGGCTTTCAAACACTTCCACACAAAAAACATATATGCCAACGACTCTATTTTAGCATTTTCAATGGTGAAGTGATCTATCATGTACAAAAACTCGCCTAAGATGGATACACACCCCAACCAGACCCAATATGCGACACGCATGTGCTTCAATCCTGTCTGAGGATATACCTCTTCAATTTTCACAAGGTAACTGTGAGGATCTTTGTCAACAGGAATGTCTTCAAATTTAAGCAACTCGCTAGAAAGTTTTAACTTAAACTTATCAGCGTCATGCCAAAAATAATTATCATTATCTATCTCAGAAGTGTCACCATCTGATTCATCTTACATGGGTGTCTGGGATTGAGACATATCCTCTTAGAAAGAACTATGAATTTCATTGTCAGAAACATAATTTAGATCTCCATGAACATCACGCGTATTTCAGATTTGGACTCCTATCAATACTTTGCATTGACTACGATCAGAGGGCAATGGTACTCTAGTAATCGAATCAAAGATTTCCACTATCAGAGGTACTGAATCTAAAAAAGCATTAAGGTCATCTAGATTATCCTAAGGAATGGGAAACTGCAATGGACAAATCATGAGGTGCTCCCATGACCGTTAGGTTCATCATCGGGTAAGCGTCTATAGGAGCAAGACCAGATGCTTCAATATTGATTGCCATTATTATTTCCGTAAGCATTGTCCTAGAAGAGTCCTGCACCAGATATCATTAATATGTTCATAAATGAGAATATATGAATAGTTTAAAAAAAACTTACACCACAACGAGCAAACAACATCTTGTATGTTGCTTCATCACGTGTATCTTTTACATGTGCAATAATTTGATCTTGTCTAGGGGGTGAGGGGGATATGCTAAGTATTTCAGGTTGAAAAACCTTCTCCATGTTTCTATCCTAAAAGAAAAAAAGGGGAGAACATAAGCAGCTACTACACAAAATAATACAGAGTGATGTTGAATGATATTTTTTATTAAAAGAATAACCTGTGATACAATCCTTCTGCGACGAGGTGACACTGTAGTATAAGTATCACCTACTTGAAGAGAGATTTTCTCAAGTCCTTGTCCATGATGTTCGTTAGTACCACCGAGCGACTTTGAGATTGTGGTGGAATCCTGAGAAAACACACATAACAAAAGTGACAATATTATTGCAAAATGCGCCATTCAACCAAGCTACATGATAATTAATTTATCTGACTTATATTAGAACCCTCAACCACTTCTTCAAATCTTGAATTGATAATACTTGAAAGACGTGTCTCATAAGTCTCAATAGGCTCACAAATTGATATGCCAACAATCTTTGATCTAGACTTTACTTTGCTGCTGGGAAATGTAACATGAACCTTGGATATTCCTTTACCTTTGTCGATGGCAGATGCTTTAATGCGAGGCTTCGTTGATATAACTTCAATGGCTAATCTTTTTCGTGACTTTTATGCTTCATTAGTGGGAGGACACAATGTCAAGTCATTCTTTAAATGACTAGTTCTACTGGAGTTCTTGAGTCTGGGTCAATGAAAGACCATCATTTCCCTGCTAAGGTTCTCCAATAACTTTTCGTGCTTCTAGAAAATGTAGGAGCGCGAGATGATCGAGGTATAGAGATCAGATGAGAAACATTGTTTAAAAAAAAATTTCCTTCCATCCATAATGCAAATGTTGCCGAAAAACCCAACTTGGCTTCCCTTGGTCGTGGAACTCCCTGATCAAAACCAAATTGATGAGCAACCATGTTGCATTGATAACATGTATTGTAAAAAAAGTTACCATCTTTCTCTTTTTCATGCCCGACTATGACAGGCAGTGTTGAAGGTGTAAGAATGGCTATCATGAGTTGTCCCTCCCACCAAAGCGACATCATTTGTCCATCCGTTCCAGGATCAATGTCTTTGTTAAACGCTGGCCATAAATTCTCTGACATGTAACTTGAAAGTTCTTATATGTATGGACAAGATTTGAAGTATCTAAATCTATCAATACTCATTGAGAAGTCGACCGATTTAGGAGTCATTACAGAGCTCCATGACCATGTTTTAGGTGGATAATCAATCTCTGGAAAGGTTGAGATCTTGACCCTTGTTGGTGCACACTAAGGGTAATGTTCCCACACAAACATCTATAAGAATGCACTATTGACAAAGGTTGCATTCTCATAATGTCCCAACGATCGCTCTAAGTCATAGTGGATTTGATCAATGAGGTTATACAAATTACCCAAAAATATTGGAGCTAAGGCAACTTTTTGACCTGACGCTAATTTGGCCGCCAATACGAATACACGAGTATTTATAATCTCGTTGGGAAGACCTGATGCAAGAGTTGTTATAATATAGTTATGCAACAATCATTTGACAATAACATAATTGGGATAAAAATGTGTGTGATATTACCTTGAAAAATATGTCGTGATAGCCATAATGCAATAAAAGCAGCTAATTCCACCTTCTTATCTTCAGAGTCTAAGCTTTGCTGAGATTCATGCTGCTCTCCTCCTTCATTGTTGGAAGCATTAATGTCTTTAAAGAAATAACCTAGCCATCCTGAAAAGTTTGCTCTTTCCGGTTAGTGCCTTAGTATGACTGCAGATAACAATTGGAGATATGGGAAAATCACATCGTGCATGCCTAAAAAGGGGAATTAAGTCTACAAATATGTATTCCACACTTCTGCTTTCTTGCTCAAGTAATGACATAGAGTATGCATAAGTGTGTTCTTCCGTTGTCTTTTCCATATCATGAATTACTTGGAGAGCATCATCTTTCATGGCATGTCAGATTTTGGAGCAGTAAGAATGGTTTGCAAGTTTTTCATGAGATTCAACAGGATTTAGCCCTAAAAATGCTATATATTATTTAGAAAAATAAAAAATAAAAAAAATAATATATTAAAGGCGTGGATACCTTTCCATATTCCAATACTATTATATACTCTGAGCAACATGTCCTTCGATCTTACTATGTTATTTTTGTTATACAATGATTAATGATGTAAACGATTGATATGCGAGATTGATTCTCGACATAGCTTCACTTGTACGATAGTAATCTATGACGGTGGCAAATATATATATATATATCATTGACAACACAAAATATTGGACAAGAAGACAAATAAATGATGAAAAAGAAATTTTACCTTACTCAACAGTGGTGGTTCATACGAATGATGTGAAGTGAAAAATCTACTCATCACAGATGTTTCTTTTATATAGGAGGAGAATGACAGGACATTTTGGCAGGTTTCCAAAATACTGAATTTATTAAAAAGGGAAACATTGCCAAAAGACTAGAGATTCTAAAAATAGAAATTGTTTCCAAAAAATTAGAGGTTTTCATGACGTCATCTTTTGATATTCAACACAATGTGAAATATGAGAATTTTTCCAAAAAATGAAAGTTTCATACTGAAGATGTGGGGATAGACTACGGGATGTCTAGATTGCAATGTGATTGACGGTTTTTCGATATGAATTTTCTATCAAAAGTTATGGACGAAACAAAACATTCCTAAAATAGAAAAAACGCATCTTTGAAGGCCTTAATGACAAAATTTGGCCGAAAAAAGGCCTTGTTCATTTGGCTTTGCCTAATGAGTTTTGTTTCTTGGCTCATTTCCCATGAAAATAGTCCTATTTTAGAGAGGAGTTGGATGTTGTAACGATTATTGGAGACAGAGAGACTGTATCTATAACGAATCTACAACATGCAATCTTATGTTGAGAAGACACATATCAGTTATATTACATCCTTATAATAGTTGTGTTAAATTCAAGGAGTTCTAATATTACAACATGGTACAAATTTTACAGTTTGAACAATGTATGATGGAGAAAACAAAATATCCTTCATTGCTAGAGAATTACAAAGATACAAATATATTGAAGTTCTTTTATAGAATTGTTACATCAACGGTTGTATGACAAAATTTGTGTACAAGTTTCATATTCTACATCAAACTTGTACAAGGGGATAAATGTATATGATGGTTGACCGCTATGACTTTGACTCACCGATATGGTACATGTCGCTCCTATGTATTACTACCACGTGTCAGTTTTGACTTTTCAATTTGATTGCCAAATCCACGTCACCGACCGACGGATGTAAAATGTTTATTGTATTATTTATTCTTTTTATGTAATCACTCATATCCTTGTAACAACTAATTCAAGTAACAAAGACTTAAGTGGGGCACTCTCCGTGTTCTTCCTTCCTATATTCAATGTCAATGCACGTGCACATGTCACAATATAAAATGTAGCGTACATGAGAATCCTTCTCATAAATACTCTGGCCTACATGGTTATGGTTGTTATAACAAGCGATGACTGGACGTTGCCATCTCAACAAGCTTGTCGATGCGTCATTATGTGTCCATTGCCAATTAGTCAAGGGATTAATTAGAACGGACTCGACATGGTAACTACTCTATAGATAGAGGCATTTTCTTTCATTGTAAAAGGGATTTTTGGCATTGGCTTCATATTTCCACTTATTAGACTTGGAGAATTCTCTATGAATTCCTCCACCCAATAGCATTTTGTGACCTTCCACAAGTTGGCTCAAAATACTCGTCCTTCACCCTATCAGATTTTAACCTCCACATTCCCAGGCTATATTTGTCGTTTATTGTGACTAGATCACACCTGTAACTGCACTCATGTGATGTCATGCTCACACCCCCTTAGCTCTTGAACACCCTTTTTCACTTCTTTTGTCCCCCATATCTCCTCTACCAATTCTTATCCCTCTTCAAGGTCTTCATCTGAATGTGTTTCTTTTGTTTCATCTCCAAATATGCTACATATCTCTTCTATAAGCATTGATTTACCTCATATACATACTGAGCACCATACTATCTCTACTTCTGATATAACAGATTCAATTTTACCTTATTCTGATTCTACTTCTTCAAATGCACCAATAGATAATTCTCACCCAATGTAGACTCGATCCAAATCAGGGATTAGCAAGAAAAGAGTTTATCTGGCTTCTTCTCAACCTGTCAGTCCTGAGTAATCAAAAACTGAACCTACTTCATATAGTACTGCTTTTAAAACTCTGAATTGGAGAATTGTAATGGTTGATAAGTTCAATGCCTTACAAAAACAAGGTACATGGTCTCTTACTGCTCTCCCTCCAAATAAAAATTTAGTAGGGTGCAAATGGATTTATAGGTTAAAATATAATTTGGATGGAACCATAGCTACGTAGAAAGCCAGGTTGGTTGTCAAAGGCTTCCACCAGCAACCTGGCTGACTATGCAAACACACTCAACCCTGTGGTTAAATCCACCATTGTAAAACTTCTCATTTCTCTTGCTGCTCAATTTTCATGGCCTTTACATCAGCTAGATGTAAAGAATTCTTTTCTTCATGGTAATTTAAGGAAGAAGTGTATATGAGTCAGCCCCAAGGTTCTCTAGATCATGAATATCCTAATTATGTTTGTAGACTGCATAAATTATTATATGGTCTCAAACAGGCTCCAAGGGCCTGGTTTGAGAGATTTACTACCTATCTAAATGGCTTAGGTTTTTATGCTTCTAGTGTTGACATTTCTCTATTTGTGTATGTCTGGTTCTTCTATAGTTTATCTATTGCTTAATGTAGATGATATCATTATTATTGGAACTAATACTACTGTTGTTAAAGATCTTGTGCAAAACCTTAATTCTGAGTTTGAGATTACAGATCTTGGATTTGTCAAATTCTTTCTTGGTTTGCAGGTTCATTAAACCGCCAATGGCATACTGGTTCATCAACAAAAGTATGTCCTCGATTTACTAGACAAGGTAGGGCTCATAAATGCCAACCCATGGAAAACTCCAATGTCTACAAATTGACAAAGTTGCTTCACAACTCTCTGATCCTACTTCTTACAGAATCCTAGTCGGTGATTTTCAATACCTAACTTTTACAAGATCTTACATCACTTTTGTTGTAAACAAAGTGTGTCAGCTTATGCACAATCCATCTACAATACATATTGTTGATGTTAAATGAATATTTAGGTATCTAAAGGGAACATCAAACTATGGGATTCTATTTCGAAAGGGCAATTTGTGCATAAATGCCTTTGTTGATGCATATTGGGCAGGAGATTCAAGTGACAGGAGGTAAACCTCTATATTTGTAATATTTCTTGGCAATAATCCTATTTTCTGGTCTGCAAAGAAGCAATCAACAATTGCTCGATCAACCACAGAGATAGAATATAGAAGTCTTGCTAACACTGATGTAGAGATTTCATGGATTAGGAAGCTTCTCAAAGACTTGCACGTTCCTTTAAGCATTCCTCCTCAACTGTGGTGTGATAGCATCTCAGCAATATCACTTGCATCAAATTCTGTTTTTCATGCCAGAACAAAACATATAGAAATTGACTATCATTTCATAAGAGAGAAGGTAGCCAAAAAAGGACTTAGTTGTTAGCTACATGTGCTCCCGAGACCAATTGGTAGATGTCTTCACTAAGGCTATGTCGTTTGTTACTTTAAGCTCCATTAGGTCCAAACTCTTGCTTCCTTTAAACTCAACATTAGTTTGGGGGGGTCTGTTAGCGTTCATTATATGCACACGTCTTTTGCACTTAGTTATTATATGCACACGTGTTTTTCCGCTGCCTTTCATTGTTAGTTGGTCTGTCACTGTCTTCTTTCTATATATAATTGTAATGGTTTGATCTTAAGGATTAATGAGAAAAGTATTAATTGATGTATTCTTTTAATCAGCTTTCTCTCTTTCTGCTTCTCTCTCTTCGACTCTTTCTTCCATCTCTCTTTCTCTTCTTCAAGCTTTCTAATAAGCTTTCAAAGATAACATCTCATCCTCAGGTGAATTTTGGCTAATGGCTCGAGATTTTTCAGATTTGATGGTGAAGTCACTTCCTGAATGTCAGCTCTCAGTATTGTGATTTGTCTTGTTCTTTTTTTAGTTCTTGAGATCTTATAGATATTAAAGCCATTATCTGCATACAGTTAGTTTACTTTGCTGCTCAGAGAAAAATTATAGAGATATCTATCATATGCTATCAAGACTGTGTACTGTTGATTTAAACTCAATCCTATGAACATTTCTTAATTTTAAACTAGATTAACAATGTCAGAAGTGATGAGTCAATGGACCTATATAAAGTACTGTTGAAGAAAGAAAAGCTGCAGCCTCAGAAGAAAATCTTCATCATAGGCAAAAGAGGGAAGCAGAACAGAGACTTTCACCAAAACACAGTGGGTGTCTAACCATTTCTGGTAAAAAATGATTTCAGGCTTCAAGTAGGCATCCGTTGGAATCATAGGAGATCATAGGCAACCGTTAGAATCATTTGTATATATACATCCTCCCTCATTGTAAACAAACATAATTTTTCCTTCAATAAAAAGATCAGAACCAGAAAGGTTCATCATTTCTACAGCTCATCATTTTCCCTTCAAGATCAGAACCAACAGGTTCATCATTTCTACATGGTATCAGAGCAGTGATTTTGAGAACCAACACATATGGCAGAACCATCAACCTCCGGCCAGCTTCACCACCATGACACCAATCCCACACTAACCTCCATCTTGCTCACTGGCCACAACTACATATCGTGGGCCAGGGTGGCTCGGGTGAGCCTGAAAGGAAGAGGCAGACTGGGCTTTGTGGACGGCAATAAGCCAAGACCAGACCGAAACTCAGAGGAATGGGACATCATGGACATCCAGGTAATGACCTGGATAACTAATTCAATAGACCCAAAACTCAGTGAAATTTTTTGCTTTTGTGAAACAGGACAGGAACTCTGGGAAGAAATCCGGAGCAACTATTGTGAACAAAATAATTTTGCGCAAGTCTTTGAACTTAAACGAGAGATCTCCCAAGCAAAACAAGGGGACAGATCAGTACCGGAGCTAACCGAGTTTTTAAAATCTAAGTTCAAAGAACTTGAAACCCTGAGACCGATGACCACTGACCTGAAGGAACTCCAAGAACGGGCTGAGCAAGATATGATTTTCCACTTCTTGACGACTCTCGACTCAAGCTACGAAGCATTCCGAGCTTAGATCTTGATGTCGACAGAGAAGCCAACTTTTGCCACGGTCTCAGCCATGGTTCAAAGAGAAGAAACCAGGCGACGAGTAATGAGTACCAGAGATGACAAGGCGGAGGCACTAGCCATGGCGACCCGCGGCTTCCTCCGAAACCCTAACCCTAAGGAAGGGGGAAGACACCGCGGACAACCAGGCGAGCAGGTGAAATGCAGCCACTGCCGAAAGGAAGGGCACACCCACGATCGGTGCTGGAACCTGCACCCTCATCTCCGGCAGAACCAGAGAAAGTTCCAGAACGAGTGAGGGAGCTGCGCGAAAAGTGACGAGCGAGGAGGCTCCGCGAAAACTTTCCCCTTTTATACCGAGGGTTTCAGCGGAGCGGGTCACGGGTCAGGACCCGACCCAGACCGCAGGGCACACAAGATAGATGGACCCGGTTCGGGCAATGGGTACCGACCCGACCGAATGGAAGAAATAGACCGATCCGGATCCATTAGAGCAGACCTGCACCCAGACAACAACGCACAGATGGCTACACTGCTCAAACAATTCGGAGAATTTTTGCGCGATACCTCAGGTTCATCCATTTGCAATACTGTCAATTATTTTTCTAAATCTGCAAATTTTTTTCACAACTTAAAACACTGGATAATAGACTCTGGTGCCTCCGACCACATGACTTATAACACAAAAAATCTACACAGTCTCACTAAATTAGAGAAACCACAACACGTGACGGTAGCCAATGGAAATAAAGTTCCAATTTTTTGCACAGGGTCGACCACACTCTTCACAAAAACCATTAACAACGTACTTTGTCTACCCAATTTTAACTCCAATCTCCTATCCGTCAGTAAAATAACCAAAGACTTAAACTGCAATGTTACCTTTTCACCTGACAAAGTAATTTTTCAGGATCGAGTCACTGGGAGGAAGATTGGTGAAGGGAAATTTAGAAACGGTCTGTACTACTTAGAAGATACCGACAACACATGTCTAGCCACCTCCAGTACAGTACAAAAAGACAAAATATTACATTGGAGATTCGGTCATCCCTCCGACAAAATCCTAAACAAATTATTTGGTTATAATTCAGACTCTAGCAGTTGCTCAGTCTGCAAACTCTCAAAACAAACCAGGTTACCCTTTCCACTATCTAGTAGTACGATAAAACGATGTTTTGAATTAATTCATTCTGATGTTTGGGGACCTGCCCTAGTTGACTCATATAATAAATTCAAATATTTTGTTACATTTATTGATGATTTCTCTCGCACCACATGGTTATATCTTTTGAAATCAAAAAATGAAGTCTTCAGTCTTTTTCAAAAGTTCAACAATTTAGTCGAAACTCAATTTGAAACAACCATAAAAATCTTTAGGTCTGACAATGAAACCGAGTATACTAACAACACCTTTTTTGAGTTTTTTAAACAAAAGGGTATACGACATCAAACCACATGTATCCGCACCCCACAACAAAATGGTGTCTCAGAACGCAAAAACCGACACCTTCTTGAAACGACTAGGGCTCTCCTCCTCCAAAATAACGTACCCAAACGATACTGGTCGGACGCAATACTCACAGCAACATACCGTATCAATCGATTACCCAGTGTGAAATTGTATCTGAAAAGCCCTCTAGAAATTCTCAAGGGTAGGAAAATTAATCTTGATCACATACGAGTATTCAGATGTACATGCTACGTACACGTTCCAAAACTTGATAAATTGGACAAAACCTCAGTCAAAACCCTATTTTTGGGGTATTCCGCTGAAAAAAAGGGGTATAAATACTACGACCCAATAAACCATAAACTCTACATCTCACGCGATGTACAATTTTTAGAACTAGAATCCTATTACCCAAAGGACTCCGACAATCATAACCACCACCAAACATTTCCGCTACCTAACAGTATAATTTCCTCCGATATCATAAGACAGGAACAGGATACCACATCAACCGCGCCTGCGACAACTACCTTAGGGGGGAGCAACTGATGAGGCAGTTGTCACTGATGAAGCAGTAATCGTAAGAAGATCAACAAGGCAAACTCAACCTCCAGCAAGATTAAAAGACTACGTGTCCCATCAGGTTCTATACCCTATCCAAAGTTTTCTATCTTATGATAAAATCTCTAACATCCACAGGGCATACTTGGGAAAAATTGATGAAACAGATGAGCCAAAGACCTATCAAGAAGCCCAACTCGACCCTAAATGGAGAAAGGCGATGAATGAAGAACTCCTAGCCTTGGAAAAGAATGAGACTTGGGACATAATCCCACTACCCAGCGGGAAGAAACCCGTAGGATGTAAATGGGTCTACAAGACCAAATACAACAGCAACGGCACTATCGAGAGATACAAAGCCCGACTAGTTGCCAAAGGCTTTACTCAGACATATGGAGTAGATTACCAGGAGACGTTCGCTCCAGTAGCAAAAATGAACACAATCCGAGTGCTACTATCCGTTGCCACAAACCTCAACTGGGAACTATATCAAATGGATGTAAAAAACGCATTTCTCCAAGGAAATCTGGAAGAAGAAGTATATATGTCCCTACCTCCAGGACACGAGAAAGCAACACACCCATCTCTGGTATGTAGATTAAAGAAGGCTATCTACGGCCTGAAACAGTCACCAAGGGCATGGTATGGAAGATTAAGCCTATCTCTTTTAAAGATTAACTTCGTCAAAAGCACGGCGGACTCATCTATGTTTGTCAAACACACGAACAACTCCACTACCATCGTTTTAGTCTACGTAGATGACATTATCATCACCGGAAATAACCACAATGAAATATGGAGTGTTCAAAAATTTCTAAAGGGAGAGTTCGATATTAAAGATCTAGGAAAACTAAAGTACTTCCTAGGGATAGAAATAGCTCACTCGAAGAAGGGATTGTTTCTATCTCAAAGAAAATATATCTTAGACTTGTTAAAAGAAACAGGCATGATAGGGGCAAAACCTGCTAGCACACCAATGGAAACCAACATGAAAATAGGACTGAATGATAGCAAACCAATAATTGATATAGGCCAATATCAGAGACTAGTAGGAAAACTAATTTATCTAACGGTCACAAGACCAGATATCACTTTTGCAGTTAGCGTTATCAGTCAATTCATGCACGCACCCTGCACAAATCATCAGGCAGCCGCAGAAAGGATACTCAGATACCTTAAAGGAACACCCGGCCAAGGGATATGGATGAAGAGAACCGGGGCAAACTCCGTTGTTGGATACACTGACGCTGACTGGGCAGGTAGTTACGATAGAAAATCTACAACTGGCTTTTGTGTCTTTGTAGGTGGGAATTTAGTGACCTGGAAGAGCAAGAAACAAACTGTTGTAGCAAGGTCAAGTGCAGAGGCAGAATACAGAGCCATGGCCTCCACTGCTAGCGAACTCACATGGATTAGACATCTCCTTCAAGACATGAAGGTTGAGATAAGAAAACCGATAGAGATGCACTGTGACAACCAAGCAGCACGTCATATTGTAATGAACCCCGTTTTTCACGAGAGAACCAAACATATTGAAGTGGACTGTCATTTCATAAGAGAGAAAGTACAGTCTGGAGAAATCACCATTCCCTTTGTACGTAGTGAAGACCAGTTAGCCGACATCTTCACCAAAGCCCTTGACAAAAATAACCTCCAAATAATACTTGACAAGTTAAGCTCGATCAACCTATATGAACCCAACTTGAGGGGGAGTGTTGAAGAAAGAAAAGCTGCAGCCTCAGAAGAAAATCTTCATCATAGGCAAAAGAGGGAAGCAGAACATAGACTTTCACCAAACACAGTGGGTGTCTAACCATTTCTGGTAAAAAATGATTTCAGGCTTCAAGTAGGCATCCGTTGGAATCATAGGAGATCATAGGCAACCGTTAGAATCATTTGTATATATACATCCTCCCTCATTGTAAACAAACAGAATTTTTCCTTCAATAAAAAGATCAGAACCAGAAAGATTCATCATTTCTACAGCTCATCATTTTCCCTTCAAGATCAGAACCAACAGGTTCATCATTTCTACAAGTACTATACTCCATGTAGTTGGTTTTCACAAGCAAAATATATATATTTCGTATAAGTTAAAGAATTTGGTGGGGAGGAGGGGGGGTCACTGCCAGATGTTAGGTTCCATCCCAGCCTATTGAAATTCACTTTTATGGAGCCAACAACGTCTTCTCTGGCAATATTTTCTAATTTTATTAACAATCTCATGTCAGGGAGCCAATTATACAATATTTTAATTAAAAAATTCCTCTTCACTGCATCATTCCCATGTTTGACCTATGACCCATTTATATTGAAAAAATTAGTGAGATTGACATTTCTGGGAAATTCCATGTTATCAATTAAGATGTGCATATTTTCTCTTTGTAGTTTGTACTATGACTAGAATCAACATAGAGAAGAAATAGCAGTAACTTCAAGCAGTGTGAGTGACGATGAACATTGACCAACCAGGACAAGTAGATGATCATAGGAACAAATTCTTGCTGGTAAAATATATAGAGACGGAGGATTAATAGTTTGTGTATTGCCTATTAGATTCCAACATCTCCATTCAATTTGACAGCTTGTCAAGCTACTAAGTGAAGCCTTCACGATTAGTATGACTAATCTCATTTTTAATTGACAAACTCATACAATATTAACCTCTCTCTATCCATCTATCCTGATATGACTCACCTCATTTCTGGTGTCAAAGAAGAAGAGCTATTCTCCATCTCTGTAAATCCATTCGTTTCTACAACTGCACCAGAAATGAGGTAAGTCTTATATCCTTTAAATTTTTGTCTTGGTCAATTTTCTTTTCTCCCTCTGATTGCCAAACCAAAACTCTTTCTTGTATTGGTTGAACATTCAAAATTCTGCTTCTCTTAACCATTAAATTCCCTCAAGCAAAAACAAGCATTCTGTTTATTTCCTTTTCCTAATTGTTTCTTGCTTATTTAACTCTGCATTTTCATAGCTAAAGGAAGATTCTTTGTGAGTTTACTTGACAGATTCACAATCTGATTTTTGAGGAGCATTAGTTTAATTCAACTAAAATAACACTCTTCTCGATTAATAATTTTAATTGCCAAGACCCTTTTATCTTCTGTGAACATCTAATTTTCTAGAAAACTTTTGGTGCTAATATATCCTGTCTTGATTCTTAAAACTGGTGTTTTAGCCACAAAATTATGAGTTTCTTTCAGTTTCTATCTTTGTGTTCCTCTTTCTCCCTTATGTTCCAAGCCTGCACTGCTAGTTATCAGCATTCTGATATTATATATCCCGGTTTCAAGACATCCCAGATTTTAACAATCGATCACAATGGACTATTTCTGTTATCCAACAATTCAATATTTGCTTTCGGCTTCCATAATCATGAAAATGTCACATTGTTTGCACTGGTTGTCATCCACATCAATAGCTCCATGGTGGTTTGGACTGCCAACACAGAGTTCTTAGTGAAGAATTCTGATAAATTTGTGTTTGACAACACCGGGGACGTTTATTTGGAAAGCACGAAGGGCCTAGTTTGGTCTACAAACACAGGTGGCCAAGGAGCTAAAGTACTGGAATTGCTAGACTCTGGAAACTTAGTTTTGCTTGGCAAAAATGGAAAGACTCTTTGGCAGAGTTTTAGCCATCCCACTGATACCCTCTTATCGAGCCAGGAGTTTTCAGAAGGAATGCAACTCAGAAGCTCTCCTAACCAAAATAACTTATACCATTACCTTGCGATAGAAGCCGGTGATATGGTATTGTCTGCAGCGTTTGAAACTCCGCAAATTTACTGGTCATTAGGAGATGATAAAAGGAAAACCAATAACAATGTCAGTGGTAATGTTTATATGGCTTCTCTGATGTCCAATTCATGGAATTTCTATGATCACAATGGACTTTTGCTTTGGGAGTTTATGTTTGCAGAAGATCCTGATTCATATGCTACATGGGCTGCTGTTTTGGACTCCACGGGATCAATTGCATTCTATAACCTTTTGAAAGGAAAGTCAGTTGATCCTGAGGGGATGAGGATACCAGAGAACTCCTGCAGCACTCCTGAGCCTTGTGATCCATATTTTGTGTGTAATTCGGACAACCGATGCCAATGCCCAGTACTCCTCAGAGATGAATTTGATTGTAAACCTCGGAAAATCTCAGCCTGCAATAGCTCAAGAAGTTCGGCCGAGTTTTTGTATGTCGGGGAGGAGCTTAACTATTTTTCTCTCGGTTTTGTTTCACCCATTCTGAAATCCAATATTGATGCTTGCAAACAAGCTTGCCTCGGAAACTGCTCTTGCCTCGTGCTGTTCTTCAATAATAGTTCTGGTAACTGCTTTCTATATGACCAGATTGGGAGTTTGCAACGTGCTGATGTGGGATCTGCAGGCTATGTTTCATATATGAAGTTCTCAGGGGATGAAGTCAGCTTAAATAGTCCTATTGAACCAAGTGCAAATGGAATGAAACATGCTCTAGTGACGTCTGTGATAGCTATTACGACATCCGTTGTCATCTTCATTCTACTATATGCGATTTTCCGCTGTAGGCGAGAAAACAAGACGATTGAGGAATCTTCTGATGTCACTTTGGAAGAAGAATTTTTCTTGGACAGTTTTTTTCCCTGGATGCCTATTCGTTACAGTTACAATGAACTATGTCGAGCAACAAACAATTTCTCGGTCAAAGTAGGCCAAGGGGGATTTGGCTCAGTTTACCTAGGCACACTATCGAATTCTGCCCAAGTAGCTGTGAAGAAACTGGAAGGAGTTGAGCAGGGGATGAAAGAGTTCAAAGCTGAAGTCAGTCTCATTGGTAGCATCCATCATGTACATCTCGTCAAGCTAAAAGGGTTCTGTACCGAGGGGCCTCACCGGTTGCTTGTCTATGAATACATGGGCAAAGGGTCTTTGGATAAGTGGATTTTCAAAAGCAATAAAGAGATCAGTCCTCTGTTAGATTGGAATACAAGATCCAGCATTGCATTGGGTATGGCAAAGGGTTTAGCTTATCTTCATGAAGAATGTGAAGCGAAGATCATCCACTGCGATATAAAACCCGAAATTGTTCTACTTGATGATAACTTTGCTGCCAAAATCTCAGATTTCGGTTTGTCCAAGCTAATGAACAGGGAGCAAAGCCTTGTTTGTACACAGTTAAGAGGCACAAGAGGGTACCTCGCACCGGAATGGATCTTCAATTATGCCATATCAGAAAAGAGTGATGTTTATAGCTTTGGCATGGTCTTGCTTGAGCTGATCGGAGGACGGAAGAATTACGATTCAGGGAAAAATTTAGAGGAAGCCCATTTTCCTTCGTATGCCTTCAAGATGTTGGAACAAGAGAGAGTCAAAGAAATTATGGATTCAAAGCTAGAAGTTGATGAAAAGGATATGAGAATTGTGAATGCTATTAAAGTTGCATTATGGTGCATACAAGAAGACATGAATTTAAGGCCTCCAATGAGTAAAGTAGTCCAAATGCTTGAAGGTGTTCGTCCGGTACCTCAGCCTCCGACTTCATCTCAGTTGGGTTCTCTGTCAAGTTTCTCCAAATGGAGCAGTGAAGCCCGTAGTGCAGGAACTAATGGTTGTTTTAGTGATGCGCGCCAGTCTGATATTCGACTGTCCGGACCGAGATAACAGGATCAATCTTCATATATACAACACAACATTATAAAAAGATTTCAAGTTTTGTTTTGCTTGTTTGCCTTCTTTTATCTCAATGATTTGCAATAAAAAAATTTCCCATCTGGAGTGATCCTTTTCTTTTCAACCAAACAGAGAGTTGGGCTAACTGACACAATTTGGTTTGTCTACTGACATTTATTTTTTTAGACGACCTTCTCTTTATTCAGTGCAAGCATGAAAGTTTCTGAGATGGAATGCAGTAGCTCTCCAATTTCTCCATTTTCAGGTATCAATCCCACCAAAGAAAGTAAAGAACAATATATTCCTCCCGATTTTTCAATCAAATTACCTTGGGAGAGGGAATGGGCAGCAAAAAGAACAGTTGTCGATTGTTCTGACTTCGTTTATAATGATGAGAAGAGCCTAGAAATATTAATTAGGGGTTTGCAAAAACCGAACAAATCGATACGATCCAATCGGATCAAATAAAAAATTATCAGTTTAGTCGATTTTTAATTAATTGTAGTCAGTTTGGTCTTAGATTTTAAAAAAGTCAAACTTTCAGTACGACTCAAAATTTTCTTATATTTTAGACCAAACGGACTAGACTGACCTTTTATCATCCTCATATATATTATATTTATTTTTTTCACATTTTTCTCATTTCTGATTTCTCACGTTTCTTTTTTTTGCATATCTTTCATCTTTCTTTAATATTTAGTTTAAATTGTGAGTTTTTATTGTAATACATGAAAAAATTATATTTTTTTGAAACATGTGTGATGAAATACATTGATATATTCTTTTAAAAATTAGAAAAAATAATTCTTGACAGACCATAAAACTTGATCCAATCGATCAATTGTTTTATCGATTTCTCTTATATGTATCAGTTCAATACACGTTATGACAAGACCCAGCTTTGATTCAATATAGTTTTTATACTAAAAAGTAGAACGAATAGACAGTCCACCCCTAATATTAATCACTGTAAAGATATCAAAACACGGTAAAGAGGGTCGATTTCTAACTTATAATCAGTACTTTTCTTTGTCACATGATCAGAGTTATGATAATATAAAAAATTGAGTCTTAATCATTGTGATTAACATTTAATTTTCCTTTTCAGATGTGTCATACACATCTTTGAATTGACAATGGGAAGCTTATCTTGATCTCAGTATCAATACAAAAGAAAAGCATTCCATTACTAAAAAGTAATTGATCCTGTGCTTGTTTGTGCCTATAAAATAACTTTTGGAACCTTTCATAGTTCACGAACTTGCAAGTACTGTGTTTGTGGTACCCTTGGTTTCTTTGCATATGAGGGTAAAATATCTAGTATATTATTTAGTTATCAATTATACGGGTATTGTAAAGGAGTTTTTCCTCCACACCAATAGAGATTTGTTAATGCTCAGCAAGAAATGAAGAGATTTAGAGAGTGAGAGAGAGAGAAACAGTTCATATATGAAGTAATTTCTTGATTTGCCTTGAATTAGATTGATCATCTTATTTATTACACGAGTCTTTATATAGGCTTTGGACAAATTAATAATAGCGTTAATAATAAGAAAATGAGAGGAATGATCACACATTCCCCACGTTTTCGGTTGATGGGATTTTTGTCAGTGAGCCTCCACTATCGATGAGATCGTTTTCAGGCGTTGGCTCATTTACTTTGTTCATTCCTTCCAGTTCTCCCTTTCTCGGTCTGTTAGTCACTCAATCAGTCATAATCAAGTAATACTCTCTCGGGACTTGAGGCTCTTTTTCCCATTCTCGTGTGGCAGGGATCTCCATACCACTTCTTGATTGATCCTCCCATCCATGCGGCATAGTGGATATTTTCTACATGTTCATTTGCCCCCATTACACTCAACGAAATTTTATTCGTTTGAGATGCAACGATTGTATCCCGCGCGTGCCTTAACAATAGATTATTTGATTGGGCCTCATGCTTTTTCGTCGTCCATCGAAACCTGCAAGCATTAATGACACACATAAAAGGTGTAATTTAAATAAGGAAAATGTGTACCACTGTGTCGCTTCATTTTCCCGTTATTAGTGACGTGCTCCTAGGAAATGATACTTAGTCACACGTCTACGCCCTTTCCCCTTCCCGTTCTCAGGTTTTGGGGTTTGGGGCGTGAACTTTAAGCTTTCCTCTTCCCTTTTCTCCAGTTATCATCTTCCTATTTGCCCGCTACAAACGACTGCAAATGTCATCATTCTATTTATTGTCATTAAGTGCCCGCTGCACACTTTCCCAGCTTTGCCCCTCCGAAGTTAATCCTATCCCATTATTTTTCGAATCCATCAGTCCCATTGTATTCTTTTCTCACGTCGGTAGCTTTCAAGAGGTTTTCCTCTCCTTCATTCTTCCTTTACGCTTTCCATATCCTCTGTAAGTTCTCATTCTCCACCATTTTCGCTCCTTTCTTTACCTTTTAATTTTTGTAATTTTGCTTCCTTCTAATGGGTTTTCCCTATCAGCCATGAGTGACGGGGGGAGTTTAGGGTTACTATTCCTTTAGTTAGGAACCTGGATGAATTCGAACATTTTATAGATGGTCATCGAGAGGCATTCCTTTCATATGTTATCTGCACCTTTAGGGACAGGGTACCCAAATCCTTAAATTAGCATCCTCCCTACCAGATTACCCTAGCCCCCATATATAGTTTTAGGACTTAAACTCACTTTTTCTCCTTTCCTCTAGGAACGCTCGGTGCTTTCTATCTTGCTCCCCCCAGTATAACCCAAGTACGTATAAGATCTGTTTATGAATATAAGCCTTGAACATGAGGCCTAACCTCAACATAGGTGTAGATGAGCTCTGGGCCGCGTACATTGTTAAGCAATGCGACCCTTCCTACTACTTGGCTCCCCGTCTTAATGAAAGTAGGGGAACACTAATTATGGATCTCCTGAGAGGGGACAAAGGATGGGAGAACGAGACCCTTATAGTCGGTGGGAACAGGATTGGAGATGGCCGTTGGATCGTCCCTAGGGCATGGGGATATTTCAGTAAGTAGCCGGAGCTCCGATTTTGTTTGTTCTTTTTTCGTCCATTTTTTTGTATTGAATAATTTTCCTCTCTTGTGCAAATAAGAATTTGAACATGATTCCCTTTGTTCATAAGGATGTTCTTGCGCGACTGTCTGCTGCATACAACTGCTCAGAACGGGACTGGAAAGATGTCCTCGACCCAAGGAAGCAGATCGACGTTGCCTATCCCCCCGCTCCCGTAGCAAAAACCTTTATGCCTCCATTTTCCACTTCTGAGATTCCCTGGGCCATCCCCGTTCCTTATTTCCATAACATCGTGGTGTCTAATACTTTCGAGTCTTCTGAGTCTGAGCGAGAGGAAGAGGGAGAAGAAGAAGATGAGAGGGATAGGGAAGTATAGCAGAAAGAAGTTAAAGATCAAGACATGTTATTCCGCTTCGTTCACGAGTAGTTGGAGATGTCGAAGCGCCTCCGAAGCAACTTATAGGGAACTTTTGGCAGGGATAGGAACGTTCGCCGGAGAACTGGAGCCGCAGACACTTCCAGAAATGTCCCCGATACTGCTACATCACCAGCTCCCGCTCTTGTTCCTACTTTAACTGATCCTCCTGCCCTCGCTCCCGAGGACATTTCAGCACGGGAAGAGGTTTCTCCTTCTCCTTCCACGTCTACTTAGAGGCACGTTCGCCCGTCTACTGGTTCTAGAGAGATGTCCAAGGAGACTAACGTCTGGAGATGGAGTCGGTATACGGTTGCTCTACCCATTCTTTCTCCCGTGAGCTTCTTGAAGGATCCCCGTTCTTCACTTATTATCGCGAAGAGGATCAATTCGGATGTGGAAAAGGCTGCCCTCCGCCAGATGTCCACTAACGACAAGATCATCGGCCTCAGTCATAGTCTGTTGCAATTAACTTTTTACTTTCCTTGTTTTCATCTCTTTGCTCTTTCCTTTATCATTTTCTATTTACTAACACTTGGAGGGTTTTTTGCAGGTTGTGACTTATCACAACGGGCTTTAGGAAGACATCCGCTCCATGGAGCTCGAGATGGAGGGCGTCGGGAAGAAGATGGAGGAGATCAACGAGACTCACGACGCCGTTCTCACTGAACGGGATCACCTGAGGAAGGTTGAGGCTTAGCTCCAAGGGATCATCTCCAACCTCACTGAAATATTGAATGTCGTTACGGCTCAGTGGGTGAGTTTGGAGAAGTCTCTATGGGAGTCAGAGAAGGCTGTTGAGATCAACACGAAGAACTTTTCTGTTGTTGAAGGGAAGTTGGCTGAGGTAGAGGAAAAGTTGTTGTCTACCGAGGTGGCTTTAGCTAAGGCTGGTGAGCGGGAAACTGAACTCGAGGTTGAATACCAGGCCATTGTCGATCGGGCTGAGGGCATGGCCTATAATGCTGGTTACCATGACACTAAATTCGACATTGTTCCTCGCATGCCTCTTGTTGACCTTCCCGATGACCTTTAATTGACCATTCATGATATGACTTCTGACCCTCCTGTGGAGGCGACTCCTAAAGAGAAGTTTTAGTTAATTATCTTTGTATTTTACTTTTTCCATGTAATTTTTCTTTTCGGTAGATTTCATTTGTATTTTTCCTGAAGTTAACAAGAAGATCTTTTATGTTTCACTGTTTCTTCTATAAGCATTCCTTTTTTTAATACTCAAACGATTCTCTACTTTTTGGTGTCCTTTTCTCAAACACTTGGCAGAAATTTAGAGAAATATTTTGGCAAGGATTCTTTTTTTTAAACACTCACTAGAAATTTTTCTTATCTCTATAGTTACATGTTTATAAAGCAATGAAGCAGGCTCATTCCCTTTCGGTCGAATCGCCCGCTTTCACAACTTTTTCATTTTTCCTAGTTCATTTTTTGTTCTTTTTGTTCCACCTCTTTTTCCCGTTTGTAGAAGATGTTTTTTTTTTCTTTTGAGAGCAGGACTCATGGAATGCCCCTTCCAAGAACTTTATGCCGTTATTTTCTTCTGAAAGTAGGACTTATAAATTGTCCATCTCAAGGACTTTTTAGGCCTTTGTTTCCTTCTGAGAGTAGGACTTATGAACTGCCCCTTCCAAAGACTTTATACCCTTATTTCTTTCTAAGAGTATGACTTATGAACAGCATCTCCCAATGAATTTTAGGCCTTCGTTTCCTTCTGAGAATAGGATTTATAAATTACCTCTTCCAAGAACTTTTAGGCCCTTATTTCTTTTAAGAGTAGGACTTATGAACCGCCCCTCTTGAGAACTTTATGCCTTTATTTTTGTTGTAGTTTTTAGCGTAAATGGGATAGTTGACACTGAGAATTACGGGAAAAAACTACGAGAATAATGTCACTAGAATGAATGCTTACAATTTTTAAACAAAGTATTTCCTTAGGTGAACCACGTTCTAGGATTTCATTAGATCCGTTCCTTCTTCTATTTTAAAATGGTAGTAGTCGTTTCCCCCTATTCCACTGATGATAGAAGACCCTTCCCATGTTAGGCTAAGTTTACCCTCTGTTTGGACGATCTTTTTCAGGACCAGATCTCCCTTATGGAATTCCCATTTTTGTACCTTTTTCTGAAAGTAAGATCTCCTCTTCTAGTTGTAATGGGCCATCCGGATTAAGGCTGCTTCTCATCTTTCTTCTAGCTCATCAAGGTTATTTCTGAGGAGTTCTTCATTTTGCTATTCTCCAGTCTAGATCTCATAGTGGGGCTTCCAATCTCAACAGGAATCACTACTTCCGCTCTATATGCTAGATTTCACCCGTTGTTTCTCTAGGAGTTATTCTATATGCCATAGTTTTGCTAGCGATTTCTTCCACCCACTTTCATTTAGCTGACTCTAGTCGTTTCTTCAAATTGTCATGTATAATCCGGTTTGACTTCTTAGCTTGTTCGTTTCCTTATGGATAGTAGGGTGTATAGAATCGGTTGATGATTTTCAAGTCTTCACAAAAGGTTTTAACAATGCTCCTGGTGAATTGGAATCTGTTTTCATATATGAGGACCCAGGGAATTTCGTATCGACATACTATGTTCTTCCACATGATCCCTTTTACTTTATGTTCATAAAATTACGTGAAGGCGTCAGCCTCAATCCATTTGGTGAAGTAATATATTACGACATGGGGAGTGGTCCAAAAATATCTAGGGCCCACTGCAAGAATGGCCATGGACTTGTTATGGTTTTGAGCTATCCGGGGGCTATTTTGACTACATGCGTAAAATGCTGACACTTATCATATTTCCATGCATACTGCTAAGCGTCTTGATGTATCTTCAGCTAGTAATACCTTTCATTCATAACTTTATGTGCTAAAGATCTACCCTCAGAGTGATTTCCACATATTTCTTCGTGAATTTCTGCTAACACATATTGGGCTTCCTTCTCCCACAGACACTTCAGGTACGGGCTTGTAATTTCTTATAAAACAGTTGATTTATCAAGGTGAACCTGGTGCTTTGGTTCTGCACTTTCTTAACGAGGGGCTTGTCCTTTGGAAGTATTCCCACTCTAAGGTAACGTATTATGTCATCCTGCCAGTTGGGTTCCCTTTCTATTTCAACATCAGCTACGTTGTTCCATGGAAGTAAGATGCTTGGCTTTTTTAGGAATTCCACAGGGACATTCCGCTTGTATGGGAATTACAATGATGATCCCAAGTTTGCCAATGAATCTGTATTCCCATTCTCTATTCTCGGGATCTATTGGATCTGGTAGCTTTTCAACGTGCTTAGGAGGTCCTTTGTCCATTTAAGGTAGTTTATCATCTTTTCATCTTTTGCTATGTATATTCCCTTTACGTGTTTCAAAATCAACATGGAATCACATAATATTTTTCCCTTTGTTACTCCATATTCCCGTAGCAGGGAAACTTCCACTATTAGTGCTTTCATACTCGGCTTTATTGTTTGACGCGCTAAATCAGAAGGAGATGGAATGCTCTAATGTTTCTCCAAATGGGGTTTGTATCACCACCCATGCCCCTGCTCCTTTATTATTTGAAGCACCATCAACATATAGCTTCTAAGGCATGTCCTCTGTTTCTTCGTGAGGCTCCCTTTCAACTTCTCCTTCTGTGAAATCTTCAACGAAGTCTACTAATGACTGCCCTTTAATTATGGTTCTGGGCTTGTAATAAATGTCATATTGGCTTAGCACAATTGACCATTTCACCATTCTCTCACTTACCTCTACAAAGTGCATAAGACTTTTAACAGGTGAATCCGTCAATACTCGGATGCGTGTGCCTAGAAATAGGGCCTCAATTTTCATGCGGCGGTCACAATGGCCAACACCAACTTCTTCATTTGTTTATACCTCGCCTTGGCTCTATAAGGCTTTTACTGATGAATTATATGGGCTTTTGATTTCTTTCTTCCTCCCTGATGAGTATGACGCTAACGACGACCTCTGAAATGGCAACATACAGCAGGAGTTGTTCATCTGATACTGGCTTAGAGAGTAGAGGTGGAGTTTTCGGGTATTCCTTAACTCTACTAAGATTTTCTTCACATTCCTCGTTCCACCCGTTTACAGAATTCTTTCTCAACTTTTCAAAAATTGGTTTGCATTTATCCGTAGACCTTGAGATGACTCTATTAAGGGTGGCCAACCTTCCCATTAATCCATGTATCTCTTTTTGGCTTTGCGGAGATTTCATCTCCATAATTTCCTTCACTTGGTCTAGGTTTACCTCGATTCCCTTCTGCGTTACCAAGTGCCCGAGGATTTTCCCGCCGCTACCCCGAACATACACTTTTCCCGATTTAGCTTCATGGAGTTTTCCTTTATAACTGTAAAGGCTTCTTCGAGATCTCGAATATGGTCCTCCCATTTCTGGATTTTGACTAGCATGTCGTCTGCATAGACTTCCACACTTTTCTTGATCTGTTCACAGAAGACTTTGTTCACCAGTCTTTGATAGTTAGCACCTGTATTTTTCAGTCCAAACGGCATAACTTTATAACAATAGGTACCATATTCAGTAATAAAGGAAGTTTTTTCTAGATGAGGTTGAAACATTTTCACCTGATTGTATATGGAGTACGCGTCCATGATGTTGAGTAGCTCATGTCCCGAAGTGGCATCAACCATCTGATTTATCCTTTGTAGTGGGTATTCATCTTTGGCACATGATTTATTTAAATCAGTGAAGTCCACACATATTCTCCACTTTTCACTTTTTTCACACTATTACCACGCTGGCTAACCATTATGGGTAATCCACTTCCCGAACAAAACCTACTGCCAAGAGCTTTTCGACTTCTTCCTTGATTGCCTGATTTTGTTCCGAGGCAAAGCTCATCTTACTCTACTTTACTGGCCTCACAGCAGGATCTGTATTCAACTTATGGCAGATGATTTCTTCAGGGATTCCTGGCATCTCCTACGCCGTAGTCCGGAATACATCATTGTTTTCCCTTAGGAAATTCACTAATTTGTTTTCACTTCTTTCGAGACGGGCACCAATATCTCTCATCTTCTAAGTTCCTTCCTCTAAGGATCCAAGTTTCGTTTCTTCCCCCAACTCGTATCTTAGTCTGTCTTTCCTGTCTTTATGTGATTGCTATAAACTCGCAGGTCGCTTACCTTCTACCTTTTTCGTAGCTTTCTTCTTGATGGATTTCAGAGCAGTCACGAAGCCGATGCTGGCAGCGGCTTGATCTCCCCTCATCATTTTGACTCCCCCTAGTGACGAGTATTTCAGTACTTGGTAGAAAGTCGAAGGGATGACTTTCATTTTGTTGAGCCAGGTTCTTCCCAGGACAGCGTTGTACGAGGATGATATGCTCAGTATCATGAACTCAGTCATATAGTTGAAGGGGTCTGCATTCACCAGGAGAGCAAGGGCTCTCTTAGAGTAGTTGATGGCTCTGTTGGAGTCTATCAACGGTTGTAAAGTTCCTTGAAGCTCATGTTCTCCCATTGACATTTTCTCCAAGGTTGCCCAATATAAAATGTTCACTGCACTCCCATCGTCCACCATGACTCTCATTAGCAAGCACTTGCCGACTTGTATCGAAATGATGAGAGCATCAGTGTGATGCCCGTCATGCTCTTAAGTCCATATCATCAAATACCAGTCGTAGATTCCCATCGACACTTGAGGATTCTTTTAGGCATTTTTCCAGCATTGATTTTTCACAGTAGATATTTCTTTCCTTCCTTGTTGGCCCTTCCTGCTCTGTGAATACAGTAACCGTGTCGTCGATGCGGAGGGGTTGTTCTTGTTGTCTCTCTTATAGCCCCTATAATTGTCCTTTTCTGTTTACCGTTTCTGCTCTTCTTTTTTTACGAACTAGCGGAGGTACCCATCTTTGATCAGATGTTCGATGACGTCTTTAAGCTAGAAATAGTCCCTCGTGTAATGTCTGTTGCTCCTGTGAAAGGAACAATGCTTGTCTTTATCTTTGTAGTTTGATTCTTTTGTAAGTGGGGTCGGTCTTTTTAGCCAAGACTTGTCTTTGATTGTTTCTAGGATTTGGTTTACTGGTATGGTCAACAATGTATAAATCTTATCCATCGGGTGTACCCTGTCCGAGTCTCATCTTTGGTATCCCGTTCTTTCCTTTTTGCTATTTTGACCATTTTCTCTGCTTTTGGTATCTCGTTCTTTCAGTCAGACTTCTTTCTTTTGGATATCGAACTCTTTACCCGCTTCCTTGAATCCTCAGTCTTACGTTCAGCCACTTTTAGTAGGCTCCTTTTTTCCTCTTCCAAAGTGATGTAGGCTGTGTCCGTTGAAAGGTTTCTCCATGGACAGTTGTTTCATCTTGGATAGATCTTCAAACAGTGGTGAATTGGGTCTAACCCTCGCCTGAAGGACAGTCTGGTAACTCGATCATCATAGCTCTCGACTTTTACCATTTCGTCCTTAAATCTGTGGGTGTATTCCCACAGCGACTCCCTTCTCTTGGCAAATATTGTCAAGAGATACTATGTGTCCTCCATGATTGCCCGATAGGTTGTTCTAGGAAGACATAAGACATAACACTAAAATTATTAATCGAATACACATGGAGTGAATGATACCATTTCAAAGTTGTTCTATCTACGCTGCTGGGGAACATTCTACACATCAGTTTATCCTCGTGTTGATACAGTGCCATTAGTTGTCTGAATCGTCGAAGGTGGTCTACGGGGTCTGTTTTCCCCTCGTAATATTTAAATTTGGGGGCCACGAACTTTCTATGTACGAATGCTGTGAGGATTTCAAGGCTTAATGGAGTACGGGTGAGGGATTCAAGTTCATTCCTCCCCGTACTTCCCAGGTTTCTCATCTCCATCATTTTCTGGTCAAATAATTCCTCCACGACCTATTTGGTTATGACCCAGGACTGGCGAGCTTCTCTCGTAGCCTTTTTCACGCAGTTTTGGGATTGGACTTCTACTTCCTCCCATTGCACGTTTTTGCTGCCCTCGTGGTTCTCTTGTCTTACATCTTGCCCGTTGCCCCCAGTGGATTTCTTGTCCCTCATTATTCACCCTTTGACTAACTTCAGCACGTGTCCTTGCCAGCTCTTGCTAAAACGTGATGACCTGGTCTTGTATAGTCTACCATGCACCTCACATTTCTGCCGGTGGAGTTGGTTGGTCCACATGATCGTCTCTGTTTCTGATCCCGTTGTCCTTATTCAGGGATACGTTTGATATGGTTCTAGGCATACTTAGTGTTTCTGGGGTGGGTTTCTCGAGTTTTTCTTTCTATTCTCAATTAAAGCACCAAATGTAAATGAGTTTTTCCTCCACACCAATAGGGATTTGTTAATGATCAGCGAGAAATGAAGAGATTAGAGAGTAAGAGAGAGAGAGAGAGAAATAATCAATATATGAAGTAATTTCTTGATTTGTCTTGAATTAGAATGATCCTCTTATTTATTACACGAGCCTTTATATAGGCATTGGACAAATTAATAATGATGATGATAATAAGAAAATGGGAGGAATGATCACACATTCCCTACGTTTCCGGCTGATGGGATTTTTGTTAGTGAGCCTCCCCTATTGATAGGATTGTTTTCAGGCGTGGACTCTTTTACTTTGTTCATTCCTTTCAACTATCACTTTATCGGTCCGTCAGTCACTCAATCAGTCAGAGCCACGTAATACTCTCTCGTGACTTGAGCCTCTTTTTCCCGTTCTCGTGCGACAGGGTTCTCCGTACCACCTTTTGATCGACCCTCCCCATCCACGTGATATAATGAATATTTCCTACTTGTTCAGGTGTAATCGTAATTAATTTATTCATGCATATATAATTTTCATAACTAATTTAATTACCTCAGCTATTTTCAGTTATGTTTAAAAAAAATCCGACCATTTTTACCACTCATGCCGTAAAGATAGTTTTTTTTTATCATTTTCCCTATTAAAAATATACCCAAAACCCATGGGCTTGAAAATTGAATGTGCGCAGCCAATTATATAATTATTTAAAAAGAACTGGTGCAAACTCTTTTGTAGTTTCCTTTGTGGTGTGACTAAAGACAACATAAAAATACTTAACAAAGTGAAAGCATGCTCTATCAATTTATCATTGGTTAATGAAAGAAAATGACCTTCCATATTTGGAATAATCATTGCAAGAGATACACACCACATGAAAAGAATATCTTGAAACAACCGCATATATAAGAATTATATCTTATAGCTAGCCAATCTAATTGCTCTTACCCATAATTAAAGAACTTAAATTAGAAAATTAAATACAATAACAAATTTTCTGAGCATGTAAATTCACTATTTGTCTTTAAAAAATCACTAATTGCGATTTGAGTGATAACTCAATTTGTAATTACAAGTCTCATAGAACCAGAACCGGATTCGAGTTAGACAGTCCAGTAGGTTATCAAATCTCACATTTCAAACAACAAATGTAGCAAAATCCACAATTATAATCTCGAGATCTAACTTCAATAAAGCCTTCTTAGTCCTTTTTTTTTATATGGACAAAAGTTACAGAGAAGGTTACAGTCAGAAAGCTCATTTCTACTGTGCTTAGAACAAACTGAACTGAAGAGAATAAAGTACAACATAGAGTAGAGCTTATATCAGAGCCTATATGTTACTTCGGCTATATCTTAAAGACTAGTAAGCCGCAGTTAAAGGAGAGGGGTGAGGAGCTCCAAGTAGAAAATTGGGTGGAGATGATTGGTTCTGGTCTTCTTCATGTTGGTCCCCTTCATTGTCTTCTTCTTCTTCTTCAACGTCAGCATCCCAGAGAAATCTAGCATATGACGCTAAGACATAACTGTTCATAGAACAACTTATGTACAATCAAGGAGTCATATTCAATGAAGATATAGTATTTATGGAGTAAATAAGCCAACCAGTGTAGCTTTCTTTAGTTTGTGACTTACCAGTCATTTGGGGAAGTTTTAAGAGCTTGATCGAAATAGCTTTCGGCTCGTGAAGCGTCCTTCTGGTTTTGCCATATTATATCAGCATAGAGTGATAAAACATTTGCATCACTTGGGTTTGCCAACATTGCTCTTCCACAATATTCTTCTGCCTTGCCTAAATCTCCACGAATCTATTCTCAAATCAAAGTAGAATCAGGTTGATTCACCTCAAGCCAAATACTAAATACAAGTAGGATTGGATCAACAGAAGCACTCAGCAAAGTGTGAAACAAAACCAAACTACAAGCACCAAAGATCTTCTTCATCAACTCCATGACTAATTACAAGTGAATACTTTGGCTATAAGCATTATATCTAGTCCACCTTGATCTCCACTTCCATGGAGACCAGGTGTGTGTGATCACATACATCAATAGAGAGATTTTAACTTAAAACCGACAGTCGTCACAGTTTCAGCAAACGACGGTGACTTGCCTGTTGATTAGTCAATGAGGACGATCGTCTTGAAAAAAGGGTCCAATCATAAGACTGATGATGATGTAAGTAAGACACTAAAGCAATGCAATCCTTACCCATTAGTGAAAGTGTTGAAAGTCAAAATATAGAGATTTGTTCTTCCCTACTTTTTCTCAGCAACCAAACAATGAAAAAGAAAACACTAAAAGAGGAAGTTTAACACCCAAGTTGCTTACCTCTTTCAGGAACTTGGCATAATTTTCAAGTAGAAGTGCATTGCCAGGATTTGCTTCAATCATCTTTAAGTAATAAGCATCAGTACTATCACTACCATGATTATTACCCTCAAAGAAGTCTGATTGACCATCATGACCTCCACCGTCTGCTCCTCTACCTCCGCCGCCACATATCCGACCACCACTACTTCCCACTCCACCACCCACAACTAGTGTCTGCAGCACACTTTTTTCCTTCTTCACAGCACACCCCTCATCCTCCGCCACTTCCCCACCTAACCCAGAGCTCGAAAACAATCTCTCAATGGTAGAAGATGACGACCCCAAATTTATCTTCTTCTCTTGGTCTTGAACTGATACTTCATCCTCTTCAACTTTCACCTTTGTTTGATTTCTCTGACTCTGAGGTATCTTATTCTTCTTTTTGGGCTTTGGGGAGTCTGCTTCTGATAAGCGTCGGGTTATTTTCTTTGATTGGCCATCAAAATGAGATGATGGAAGGTGAACTGAAGATGTTAAAGAGAGTGATCTGGTTCCGGAAAGCTTTTGAACAGGGTCTGATTCAGGGGAGTAGCCTTTGGATTGGGGTAACCAGGAGTTCAAAATTGGTGCTGAGGAGCTTCTCAAAAGCATGTCTATGGCTTATTGGGGAAAAGGGTCTTTTTTTTAGAGAGGGAATTTGAGAAAAGAGTAATGAAGCAGAGTAGGAAAGCCAAAAGAGAGACAAGAAGAGTGCCTCCATTGAAAATGCAAAGAAGCTGAGCTGGTTTTTATAGAATCCAAAAGAAAGAAGAGAGAGAGAGATTAATAAGGATCGCTCAATTAACATCAAGCAACAGAAGACAAAAGCCCAAAACGTGGATATTTTGGTGTGCTGTCCTCGCACTATAAGCGAATGAATGAAGCTCAAAATGAAAAAGAAGCTTGCTACCCTTAAGGCACAGACACGTTGCTCGTTGGTCACGTGATGTAGGACCCATCATTCCGAGGCATTGTTGCAATTCCATCTGCAATTCCCTTTGATGAAGAACTTGGAATTGACTTCTTTGCTGTCATCTCATGCTTGAGATAATTGGAACTACGGTGCTGAAGATAAATCAACTCTTCATCATATTCCACGTTCCACAAGATCAATAACACGTATCTTCATAATAGCAAGGATCAATAACATCGTCTTTATGGTCACGGACCACGGTGTTAACATACAACGTCATTAGTCCGAATATGGTAAAAAACAAAAGGATTTACAGTGTTAATCGTCAAGCACTTTGCTGAGCCAACTTTTCGGGGTTTGCAATGTATTCATGCTTTGCTTAAACATAGACAACTCCTGTTATGTACAAAAAAAAAAAGGATCATTTTCCGTGACCTAGTCAATAATATTATTTTTAATGATATATTGATTTGAAACGTTTTCGAATACTTGAATATTAAAAGTTCATATTTAGATAAAAATATATACACCAATATCACTGAAAACATAGTTGTGATTCATGATGAATGAATCAAACTTAAACTATCTTTGTACGTTAGAAAAAATCCATTTATTTTTTTGAATATAAAGAATTATGGTTAATTGGTCAAGGTCAATCGCACACCATTAAGTCTAAATCAGGTAGTACAATTATAATTAGACTGACTAGCTGTAACTTTATCATTAATTGCAATATCTATCTTGATACTATTTGAGATAATTTGGAAGTAAAACCTCTTACAAGGTTATTCTGTTCTGAAATTAAAAAAATGTTTAAGCCATTTGAGTCAATCATGAGGTCTAAACACATAGATAAGTTAAATTCAAAAAATTAATTTTTTTAATCAAAAAATGACATGCAAGATTAACTTTTCAATTCAAATCATAAAAAGACTAGAATTTTTATTTTTATTTATAAAAATGACCGAAAAATGGATGGAGTAAACAATTTTTTTACAAAAATTACACAGGCGTAAATATATTATTTATATTATTCTGGTCATTTTGTAAAAAAAAAATTCTGATCATTTTTACAATTTAAACTGAAAAATTGATCATTTTTTTAATTTGAATTTGATATTTAACCATTTTTACCGTTTAAGTTGAAAATTATTTGTTTTTATCTTCCCTTTATTTTTTTTATTTGGTTAAATCTAAGTTCTCTAAATCAAGACTAATGACATACTTCTAAAAAATTCTCTACAATTGGCACCCAGATGTCGAGGATCCATATCTAGATAATTTAGGGTATAAGAAAACGATTCTAGGAGAAGGCTGATTTTTGTTGCTTTTACACCTCATTATCATCTCATATGGCCATGATTCCACAGTCATTTTTAAAATATAGAAATCAATAGATGTACTAGAATCTTCTAGTTAGATTTGACATATTCTTAACACCATCATCTAATAAATTCTAATATATTACTGAAATGAAATAAAAGAGTTAACAAGTGAATACAAAAAAGATATAAATTAACCGTGCTTATTAAATGAAGGCTGCTACAAACATCATGAAAAATAAAAGAAGAATAGAATATTGGATCTATCTACAACCATGCATGAATAACAATATTGAGACTTCTAGACGTCAAACAATCTGTGACTTAATTATCTTCTCGATAAATGTGAGTAAAGACAACAAAGTTCATCTTAGAGAGAACTCAAGCATCGATTCCAAGTAAAGAGTCACCACCAATGAACCTTAAGAGAACGATAACAAAGAAAAGTCATCAAATATGTGGAATTACTCTCCAACTGATGCCAACTAAAAGTCTAAGTATAAACAATCCAATAGACGACATTGACCAACTCAGCCTCAAGAACAAAACATATATAAAGACTCTTAAAGATTGAAAAACGTCTCAACAACCAGCATGGCCAGAGCCACCAAAAGTTGTTCCGCTCGTGTAACCTTATCCAGCCTGACATGGTGGGGAACGATAATCACTTCCAAAATACGTGTGACCCTAGAAGGACAACAAGAAACATCAAGTCGTTGGAGAGTCATAAGTTTCTCTATTGAATTATACATCGTTCCAATCTGAAGCGAACCCACTTCACTAATAGAACGTAAAACCAATGAAAGGGCCTTAGCAAAAATATGATGTTCACTCTTAAAGATGACTTGATTCTGGAAAAATCACAACACCCAGAAGATTGTAATAATAATAGCCCTCCATAGAACTTTCAGTTGAGCGCTAAAAGAGACCATCATCGCATCATGCCAAAGATCTAAGGAAATATTATCTAGCTTGACACGATGACCAAAAAGCATTTGACACTACATCCCACAACTCACGAGCAACCATACACTCTAAAAAGAGATGTCCTAAGTCCTTCTCCGCAACACAACAAATGCAACAACGATAAAGAAAAGTATAGCTATAATTACATGACACTATAGCAATAAGAATGTTCCCATGAAACAAGTGACAAACAAAGATAGGTCGAGATGCAGGAATAAAACATCCAAATATGTTCATCCCAACTAATTGAACTCTTAACCTGAGAAAGAGAGCAATATACAGCTACATAAGAAACTACAACATTCAAAGAACATGTTCGAACTAGCGAGTACGGAGCAACGCTCACTCCACTCCATCAATCCCACAAATTAGAGGGAGGTCTATTTATTTGAATGTACAAAAGACGACTTTCGAAGCAAATTATTGATAAGGTGAGCCAGCCATGATCACTAAACTCGAGCAAATTATTGATAAGGTGAGCAAGCCATGATCACTAAACTCACTGAGCACTCCCAACCTATTTCGATTCAAAGAGCGTGTATCTTTTAAATAAACTGGAAGGGAAGCGAGTTTACTTAATTTTTTTACAATTTTGATGTTTTATTCCTGTACCTCGGCCTATCTTTGTTTGTCACTTCTTATTGCTTTAGTGTCACGTAATCATGGCTATACGTTTCCTTATTGTTGTTGCACTTGTTGTGTTGCATAGGAGGACTTGAGACATCACTTTTTAGAGTGTCTGGTTGCTTTTTAGTGTAAATTCACTAAACATGTATTAATTAGATTTTGAAAGCGAATCAGATAGTTTCAGGTTGAGATGTTGCAAAGCTAAAGAATTTTGTTTTACATGGGAGGGAGGGATAGATTTTGAAAGTGAATCAAATGGTTTTCAGGTTGAGATGTTGTAAAGCTAAAGAATTGGCCTGGGGGACCTCGTAAGCAGGTTACAGAACTGCAATGCGCTTACAGAACTGCAAAGGATTGCCACGAGAATCAAAATTATCATTGTTTATAGAGATGGGTAAATATTCATTATTTACCTCATGGTCACCGTAGATTTACCCAGTCTCTGCAGGGCCCCCTGGGACTTATTCGGAGAACTACGCTCCGAAAATCCGGTGCTAACGAAAAAAGAATATATTCATTATTTGTTAAGGTCTAGAACAAGGGAGACAAAAACCTAGATTTTCCTAGGAGATTGACAATGTCCTTGAAAGCCAATTTACATTTTCCACATGCATCTCCAACGGCCATAACTGCAAATGGCTAACAAAGCAGAAATTTACTATTAAAGTAAGAAAGACTTCCCGACATTTTCAACTTCTCAACACTTTCTGTATAGATGTTCTATCCATTACTATACAAGCACAAAAGATTGGGACCTTCCGAAGAATCAGAGAATCTTTTTCATGTCTAATCAATGACACTTGACAGGTCTTTATACAATGATATACTTTCAAAGTAATCATTTACCCTTCTCAATACCTAACAAAAATATGTTCAGTGGTCGTTACAGTTCCCATGTTCAGTGATTACAGCATCCAAATCTAAAGCATTGATCAGTAATATTCAAATGCTTCTTTCCCTTATTTAATACTCTAATACTATCCTTTTAATAAACCATTCTGTACAGAAGAAATGCTTACTAAGTTATTTTCTAAATCGTGAGCCTTTGTTTGGTCTATTCCTCCCATCCCATGCAGAAGTCCAGAAGAATAGAGACATCCAGAATAGAACAGCAAAGAATATGCGTACTCTATCCTGAACTTTGGATAACGTTTCTGCAAGACCTGCTCCACCAATAATATATAGATTGTAGAGAACGTGAATACCAGCTTATTCACATTAACAATTCTTATTTTCAAACACAAACTCATGGCAAGGATATCTGACAATTAAGAGACCGTCAAACGGTATTAAATTCAGTGACAACATCCATTTTGTGTGTGTGACTCTGTGTGTGTGTGTTTACGAAGTAAGAAGGGAAAGGCAATAGCTGGGACCCCATGTCAAGGGGACTGTTAGCCAAGTATTATCTAGCCTCCCAATTAACATAAATCTGTACAAGTTGTTATCATTTTTTAAAGCACCAGCCACAAGCATGAAATTCAAAGTGCTCTACTGGGTCTATCCTATAAAGTATGACCAATGTCATTGCGGACCAACCTTCCTTCCTATGTCATTACAACTTACGACTGCTTCCTAAAATTCAGCTTTTTCAATCTCTGTGTCAAAAGAACTGGGCCAGAACTCATTCATTGTAATTTCCAAACATTCCTGATTCAATCAGTACCTTCACTTGGGCAACTTTTATTCGCAGCACTAACGCCAAGGGCCAAAGATACTATCTTTCCCGCTTAAACCATTCTATTGCGGTGTCATCTTATCACGAAGAGCCAACAAAAATCGTTTTCTTAATTTTAACATTCCTGCTGCTGATGATAAATAGATTCATAATTACAGACGGAGATAATGAACCCATCGCATCTCTTCAGAAAATTGTGCCAAGGGAAACAATTTATGCTCTCGGCTTCAAATCTTTTATATAAACGACTTAAGAACATAGAAAATCTACGATTAACTTGCCGTTAAAGGTCTTATATAGTCGAACTTTTCGATATTCGGTGCAGCAGCAACTACGAATTAAACAGCCATGAACTTAGAGCTACTTACTCTATAATCTTTAATAACCACTTGGTGATAATTCAAAGCACAAACAAACCTAGAATAATAACTCAAAAAGGTAGTAAATTTGAACTTATACCTCTTGTACGAATCGATTGCTTCTCAGAAGAAGGGTCGGCATTTGGCGGCGGAATGGATGCGCGGCAAAGGGCGGATCGTAAACAGGGAGAAGAGGAGAGGGATAGAAATGAACGGTTGAGAGGAAACAAAGGGAAAAGGAGATGGTTGGTGGTGGAAAATGTATTGAAGGAAGCCGTTGAGGGGATAGAGTAGGAAAGAAAGAAAAGAGGAACTGTACAGGAAGGAGGTTTTGGGAAAACAGAATTGTGGCACCAAGACGAAAGACACAGAACTGCCATTATGGGGCGAGAGAATTCCGGGCGAAGGTTGTATTTTCGGGCTTTATATCGATAAATTTGTTGACATGCGCTTGCTCTCTTTGGAATGGATCGAGATAGGTTGATCAGTAAAATTTGAATGGTCCAGATCAGATCTGATAATTAAAAAGTAAAAAAAATGTAATTTTTCACATAGGCTAGATTTGGTTGTTCTAATTTCTAAACGGTCAACTAGATTTGGCTGAACTGCCTTACGCCCGCAAGATCCGGATCCGCTCATATTGGGTAGAAGGAGGGATTATGTCTGATTTGACATCTTCCTACTTAAAATGAACACCAAATCTGATTTAGTTAAAATATTTTTTGTTAAACTAGATTCTAGACTAATTATTTTATAAAAAAAAAAAATTTTACAATAATTTTTGTTTACCCTAACATCTGGCTCATCTTCTACTCAAAATGTCATTGTGAAGTTATATGTTTACCATTCATTTTCTTCTTCATTTTCTTCTTCATTTTTTTTCTTCATTTTCTTCTTCGTTTTCTTCTTCCTTCTTTTTGGAACATGTATAAGTTTTATTTTCTTTTTAATTTCTGGAAAGGTTGAATTTTCATGAATTTTTCTTGTTTATAAAAATTCTGAGAATATTTATTTATTTTCTTTTTTTTCTAAAACGTTGTTTGAAATTCATTTATTTTTTTTTTAGAAAGCTTGAATTTTGGACGAAGAAGAAGAAGAAATTTGATGAGTTTTCGCCCAGATTTGAGAGAGAAATACCCATAGAGAGAGAATGAGTTTTGTTAATTTTGTACTACACGGTGGGGTACGCTGACATCGTGTAGCCATCGTGTAGACTACATGATGAAAACATGACGTCAGTGTACCCCCATCGTGTAGACTGCATGATGGCTACACGACGTCAGTGCACGCCAGTGTAGTCATCGTACAGACTACACGATGACTACATGACGCCAATGTAGCTATTGTGTAGTCTACATGATGACTACACGAAGCTAGTGTAGCCATCGTGTAAACTACATGATGGTTACACGACGATAGTGTAGACTACACGATGGGTACGCTGACATTGTTTAGCCATCATGCAGACTACACGATGGGTACACGAGCATCTTCTGTCAAGAATACTTTTAAAATTGAAGAATAAAATATAGTCTCAAGTATTTAAAAAATTCATTAAAAAATTTAATGTTTCTGGTCGAATAAACTTTCAGAGGGTGTAACTTTTTACTCAGGTTGAACCACGTTTTTTATCACAAGTTCCAGGCCCAAAAAACATTGTTTTAAACACTTTTGGAGGCCTGAAAATTATTTTGATCATAAAATTGGGTACACGGGCTACATGATGGGTACACGATGCCAATGTACCCATCGTGTAGTCTACACGATGTCAGTATACACATCGTGTAAACTACACGATGGCTATACGAGTAAATTATATATAAATTGAAACATTTTCCCTCTATCCTCAGGCTTGAAACTACTAACATCCTATGCCATAAAATTGCATGTTAAGAATATGAGAAATTACAGATAAAAAAAGAAAATCACATGAATGACACTCTAAAAATGAGCAAGAAAGGGATAAGAAGAAGTGAAACGTCGAAGAAGAACTAAAAGAATGAATTGTTGCCCAAAAATGGACAAAAACTCATTTCAGATCTGATTTGTGGCTAGATCTGGTTCAGATCTGTAAAATTAGGCAAAAACCCATTTTCAGACATGGGTCAGATCTGGTTTGTCTTCTTCGATCGTCCTCTTCAGTTCTAGAGATTAATTCATCTTCTTCAACTTCTTTAGTAAGAACGTAGATGTCGTCTTCTTCGGTTCATACATGTCTTTTTCGGGTAAAAACTCATTGTACAAAGAGAGAGAGAGAGAGAGCTCGAGCAGATTTGAAAATGAAGAAGTGAAAAAAAAAAAGATAAATGAAGAAGCAGAAATGAGGTGAAGTGTAAACATATAACTTCACAAGGCAGTGGAAGGTGGGTCACGGGTCAGAGTAAATAAAAATTAGTGTAAGTGTTGATATTTGCAAAATGGTTAGTCTTGGGGTCTAGTTTAGCAAAAAAACATGAAAAAAAATCATTCTGAAGGAGATCAGTGATGGCCGTCACCGCTGGAGGAAAGTGTCGAAGTAGAACGAGAGAGACTAAGGAGATAGAGAGGATGGGTCAGAGAAAGAGGGCCATTATGGCTGGAGTAGTCAAATAAAGATGTGACGTGGCCTATGACGATTTGGCAACTGGCATGGCATGCAACAGTAAGACTCGAGAAAGAGGGGGGAGGGAGGGAAGGGGAGAGAGAGGGGGGGAGGGGTGAAGTGTAAGCTCAAATTGTTTTTGTAAAGTGGTCATTGTTAAATGAAAATGGTAAAATTGTTAGAGCTTTTGGCAAGAATGGGCATGTTTTAGAAACTAGTAAATCATCATGTGGAAATGCACGTGATTATATTGTTATGCATTCACTAATTATTTCGATAAGTATCTATGATTTGGAAGTCATGAGGAACATAATTCACATATTTATATGATGATTCATATACATCTAAACAAAATTTCATGAGAGATTAGTAAAAGCACAATGTAGAAATAAAAAATTCATGAAAAATGAGAGGAATTATTGTTAAACATTTTATTGAGAAAATGTCTATTAAGAGATATTTACATATCTTGAGTAACTGTAATGTAGGAATAAAATAAAAAAAGCTAACCCATTGATAACTCTAAGAAATTAGAGTTATCAATTGATTTCAGACTTATTTAACTAGGAATTTTGGGGTGAAGTTTTAGTTTTTAGACTTAACTATGTCTTTTTTCATGTTTTATTATGTTTTTAGGGTTTGGTTACCTTTTTTTGCTTATTTGGTATTAATTGGGTAGATTGTGCACTTAATTCGTACTTTGTGTAGAGCTCTAAGGCGAGCAGTCAACTGGTCAAATGCTGCAGCATAAGGAAACTACATCGCTATAGCAACAGACGTGCACGTGTGGTAGAGAACTTTTGTCGTTTAGTCCAGTTGGCGCTTTAAAAGGGAGAGAAGCTTGTACGCTCCAAAAAAGTAGATATCCAGTTGGCTCTATGACTTTTCAAGTGGTCCCTGCTTAGCTGGCGCTATTTCTTTTCAAGTGATCCCCCTCTAGTGCTACTTTTTGACAAGTGTCATATTTTCAAGTTGAAGACCTAATTTTGAGCTCTATTTATAGGACTTCCTTAAAAGAAGAGCTGACATTCTTGCTGGAAATAAGAAGATAGAGTGAAAAGTAGGAAGAAGAATAAGCAACAAAAGGAAGGAGAAAACATAGAGTAAGAAGACAAGAAAAGAAATATTCGTTTACTCTCTATTATTTTCTTCCCATGTTCTTCTTCGATATAGCATTTTCTCATTCTTCTAAGCTTTGTATCTATGTATTTAATGGTTGTCTGCTCAAATTTCTTGTTAAGCTCATTATGAGCTAAAACGTTGAGCTAGTATGGGTAATGAATCTTCAAGTTGTTATTTATAGTTAATGAAGACAATTAAGAAAAGAACAAAGAGGCAGCATCTAAATTTTTTTGGAGCACCTAAATTTTTCTGGATGAATAACAACAACAATCCCAAATCCAATACGTATAATTCTGGATGGAGGCAGCACCTAAATTTTTCTTGGAGCAATCAAGGTGCAAGCCCCTCAAATACACAAAACAAACCAGTATATCCTCTTGGATTTAGCCAGCAATCATAAGCACAGAAGCAAGCAACAGCTGAGCAATATGGCACATTGGAGAATCTTATGAAAGAATACATAGAAAATAATGAATCAGTAATCCAGAACCAATTTACAATGATTCATAGTCTGGCAGCGTTCTCAGGAACTTGAAAAATCAGGTGGGACAATTGGCAAATGCCTTAAACACAAGACCTTAAAGTACTATCCCGAGCGATACTGAAAATCCTAGAAGATAAGGAAAGAAACTCTGCAAGAAAAATATACATGAGAAATGGTAAGGTGGTAGACAACTAAGTGATAAACCATAAATGCAATCTAAAAACAAAGACAAATAAGCAAGCCAGTCAAGGAGTTGTAGCAGAGCAACCTGCTGCTGTGGCATCCAAGTGTGCAGATCAACAAGTGGAAGACATAGTAGCAAAGTCATTGCCTCCATTTGCTCAGAGGCTAAAAAAGAAGAAGATAGATGGTTAGTTTTGGAATCGCACGACGGAGGCATGGTGGTGTTGTTTATAAAAAAATTAATCAAACGAATAATTGCGGCGCCACGGTTTCCAAAAAAATATTTATTGAAAACCTTTTTTTTTCAAATCAGATCCATTATATATTTATATATTAAATCAAAGATATACATGAATATAAAATATACCTCTTGCAGTCCAATCAAGCGTCATTGCAATACAACGATCTTGCTATCCCACGAACCAAAGACTTCGAGATCCACACCACGATCTTTGAAGCCAATCCTCAAACGCACTAAGACGTACGTGGGCACATAGAATATATCAAGAACAGTTTTCTGTCTCTAGATGTACCCAACACATGAGATCTAGATATTTTTGAGAATGATTAATTTGTGAGACAAAACTATGATAAAAAATAATTAAAATTTATTCACAAAGTTTTTTTATTAACTTTTAATCACAAAAAGTTTCACCCTTGATTCCAACTGTGTTATCAATATACTGAAACCAATAGAATAATATCAATATATTTTTTAAATAATGGGATATCAGATTTTTTAGTGATAAAATAATAAATTAAATTCAAATGTGCAATTGAAGTGGGACCCACTATAATTGTACACACTATAGTGCCACACCAATAATTGGTGGACATAACTCACGGTACTGTAGTCTCACGACACCACTGTAGTGGCACATGACACTACAGTAGTCTATGTCAATTTTTGACTCAAAATCAGTGATTGACATATAACAGTCCAACATGACACGTGGTAATTTCTGCAAATTTATTACTTATATAAATCAGATAAATATCTAGATATACGTTAATTTAAAATTAACTTATCTGATCTCCTGATCAATTATCTTATCTATTAATTTACAGATTAGATAAACCAAATTAAATCATTATCTCATAATGATTTAATATTTTTTAATCTTATAAATCAAATATTCTGTCTCACTTATCGATCAACACAAACTTAATCGATAAAATTATTTAATTATAATTTCTGAAAATTACATTAAATAATTTTTAATTAATCAACTACATATAATTATCTAATAATTATAAATTTGCCCCATATTTTTATTTCTTATCGTAAGTTTATCATTTTCTCATGTCCTGAAATATTCACACCCTAAATTGTGTAATATAGAGGTGATTTGGAGACCATGGACTCATAATTCTATACTCCAATAAACCATATTATTAATTAAATTATTTAATTAAATAATCTTATTTATTAATTTCATTATTACTCCACTATAAATATAGAATTGAACTCTTAGAGATTATAAATTGTATTTATAGAATATTTTCGTGTAGTCCATTGATATAATTATTTCATGTAGTTATGTCCACCACTTATAGGTTCGTAAATTACAGTTGGACAAAATTATCATCTTACCCTTTTAATTATCTCTTGATCCTTAAATACCATTAATTCATTAGTGAATGACTAATTTATAATCATATTATAAATTTGAGTTCAATAATCATATTATAAATTTGAGCTTAATAATCATTCAGTTCCACAATTAACACTTAAGGGAACCAATACACGATCCTTTAGGAAAGTTTAGATTCCAAATCTTGTAAGATCATGTCCACAGCCATCCATATCAGTGAATCTCTAAAATAAAAGTCACTAGCTTATTTTACAAACAAACCTTAACGGGTGAATCAAAAGATCTAGTAGACATGCATAGTAGTTCATGACTACTCAGGATTCATATTGATCTACATATGATCATCAAATTGATGTGTATTAAATCTTTATGTTAAACGATAAGTTAATAAAGATATTAATCAACATCAGTTCTGTCATATATAAGCTGATTATATAAAGTACATTCACTAAGATATCTATCCACATCAATGATCTGAATCTGAATCACATGCATTCATAATATTTAGTGAACCGTACTAGTAACCATTCATTAAAGATTTCATACTTTACAATGTTGCTCACAATTTTATTCATTATCTATAACATTAACCCTCTCGTACTTATACAAGATCATAGTCTCATTAATGAATATGGAATTTTTAAATATTTACATAAATGATTAAAAAATCATTTATAAGAAAAATATAATTGCATTAAATTCCGTATTAAAATGCCAAACGCATGTTTTTATGGCACTAGCCCAACAATCTCCCACTTGTTCTAAAGTAAATGTGGCATCTCTCTCAACCGCATGTTTCCCACATGACCCTCAAACGACACTGCAGGAAGTGTCTTGGTAAATGGGTCATCCAGGTTCTGATCCAACGTTATCTCCATAACAGTCAGATCACCTCGGTGTACGATCCAGACATTGATTTTCGATCATCCTTATTTGATTTGTATCGGTATATCCATTGAGATTCAGGTCTCCACCCGAATAAACAAGCATATAACTTCTCGTTCTCCAGAGATACTTGAGATTGTGCTTTACTGCAATCCAATGTTCTAAACTAATATTTGATTGATAATGACTCGCAATTCTCACAGTTAACTGATGTCCGGTCTTGTACACAACATGACATATATTAGACCCTCAACGGTTGAAGCATAAGGAACATGTCTGGTCAGTAGTTGACCTTTCTTGAAATTCTCCATAGAGAAACTCTCCAGTACCTTATCAATATAAGATGCTTGAGAAAGTGTTAATAGCTTATTTTAACTATCTCTTAGGATTTGAATGCCTAGAGCATAGCTCACCTTTCAAATATTTCTTTTAGAATTTCTAAGCTAACCACTTCTTTACATTTGACAAAGTTTCTATATTATTCCCAATGAGTAGAATATCGTCAACATAAAGAATTAGAAAAATCACTATCTTATCTTTGATGCATTTATAAATACAAGTTTCGTCAACATTTTGCTCGAAGCCATATAATTTAATAATCTCATCAAAGGTAAGATTCTAAGATCTAGATGTTTACTTTGAACCATAAATGGATTTAAGCAACTTGCATATTTTTTGATCTTGACCCTTTTTCATGAATCTTTCTGGTTGCATCATATACTTCAAGAGAGCTATTCAGAAAAGCTGTTTTGACATTCATTTTTCATATTTCATAGTCTAAACTAGCAGTTATGGATAAAAGGATGTGTATAGATTTTAACATGGCAATGATAGAGAATGTCTCTTCATAATCGACTCATTCCATTTGTGTATAGCCTTTCAACCGTTCCTTGAAAGTCTCTACTTTCCCATTTGCATCTCTTTTCTTCTTGAAGATCCATTTACATTTAATGGGCTTGAAATCTTCACGTGGATCTACAAGTTTCCAGATGGAATTGACATGCATCGATTCCATTTCCTGGTTCATGGCATCTTGTCATTTCTCATTTTCAGGATCACCCATCGCCTTTTTAAAGGTTAATGGGTCATCTTTATCAGTGTCACACACTAGGACATGTGCTTCTAGTTCATAACGAATAGGTTATCTTAAAAACCACAATGGTTTCTGTGGTTTGTCATTTATCAGTTAATGATGAAGGTGGTCTGATCTCATCAAACGCTAATTCTTCAAGAGCTACATTACTTTGAGGTTTATAATTTTCCATATAGTCGTGTTCAAGGAATATGACATTTGTCAATACAAACACCTTTTGATCATTGTGACTACAAAAGTACCAAACTTTAGTCTCTGGAGCATAGCCAAGAAATATACATACATCATACCTTAGGTCTAACTTTCCAGTCTTGGGTCTAAGAACATGAGCTGGACACTCCCATATATGAAAATGATATAAATTGGGTTTAGAGTTATTCCATAACTCTAAAGGTGCCTTGCTTACAGACTTAGAAAGCATTACATTCAAAATGTAAGTTATTGTTTAAAGTGCATATTCCCAAAATGTGAGTGGTACTAATGAGTAGCTTAACATAAACCTAACCATATCCAATAGGGTTCAGTTTCTACTTTCTGAAACACCATTTTACTGTGGTGTTCCAGGTGTTGTGAGTTGGGATAGAACTTCAGACTCCAACATGTAGTCCTTGAATTCTAAATTCAAGTATTCACCACCTCAATCTGATCAAAGTGTTTTCAATGATTTACCAAATTACTTTTCAACTTCAGCTTTGAAGTCCTTAAACTTTTCAAAAGTTTCAAACTTTGTATGCATTAGGTAAGTATAACCATATCTAGAGTAATCGCCAATAAAACTGACAAAATACTCATACCCACCAATCGGTCCATATATATCACTATGTACAAGCTCAAGTGATTCCTTAGCTCTTTAGCCCTTTTCCCGTGGAAGGTCTTTTGGTCATTTTTTCTTCTAGACAAGATTCACAAACAGGAAGAGTCCCAACTTTTAGTTCTCTCAAAGCACCATGCTTTGTTAACCTGTGTAATCTATCTACATTAATATATCAGAACCTAAGATGCTATAGATACGTGCTATCATCATTAAGAAAAACTCTTTGTCGTTTGTTACTTTTAAGATTTGCTACTTTAAACAATTAAAAATTATTTAACGCATGTTCAGTCGGTTTGAAACATTAGCATGATAAATATCGAATTCCTTATTTGAAATAATAAACTGATTATTAATAAAAGAAACTTCAAAAGTTTTTTCATGCAGTAACGAAAAAGAAATCAAATATTTCAAAAATCCAGAAATAAAATAAATATTGTTCAAAACAAGAAAATTATTTCCAAAATTAAGACGAACTATCCCCAATGCTTTCGCTAACACGAGCGCACCACTGTCAACTCTCATTATCACCTCGCCATTAGCAAGCTCTCTTGTCGAATCAAGCATCTGCAAAGAAGAACATACATGATTAGTGGCTCCAGGATTACGAATCATATTTCACTAAACAAACTTCAGGTACAATTAAATCACATTTACCTTTCTTTTTTAGCTCGAATAGATACTTGCTACAATTTCTCTTCTAGTGACCTTCAACTCGACGGTGGAAACACTTTTCCAAGGGTTTGATGTGTCTTTTGTTCTTCTTGTCCTTGGGTGACTTTTTCGCTTTCTTTCCTCTTTTATTCTTACTCTTGTCCTTACCATTGTTCTTCTTCCTTTTGTTGTTCTTAACAACATTGAAATAAGGCTTTTGCTCAGCAACACTTATCTCACCCTCTTTGGTCATACTCTTGTTGAGTGACTCAAAAGTCTGTAGTTCATTCAACAATGGGTCATGTTGAATTTCAACTTGTTCATAACATAATTGGTGGTGAACGCAGAAAAAGCAGGTGTGAGCGATGCAAGTATAATGCTGACTTGAGTTCGCTCATCAATGGTAGCCCCATGTACTTTTACTTCATTCATTATATTGATCATGTTCAAAACATGTTTATGCACAAAAGTACCTTTCTTCATCTTGGTTGTCATATAGCTCTTAGTAGCCTCATGACTACTTTGATCAGACTGCTGTCCAAGCATAGCCTGTATAGATTTCATAATCTCATAGGCAGCTCCATGCTTTCATGCTTGGTTCCAAAACATCATTCATGCTCACAAGCATGCACCACTTAGCTTTGTTGTTGGATTGAATCCAACCATCAAACTTGTCCCTAAGATTCTTAGGGACATTGACAGCGGGCTCCTCAGGACATTCCTCAATAAGAAGAAATTTGGTTCTCACAAATTAACATCAAGTTTAAATTTGACTTCCATCTTATGAAATCATCATCATTTAATGTCTTAAGTACAAGTAAAGCAGTAATAGAGTTGCCCATAGTAGACATAATAATAACTGAAAAATAAAACATACATAATTCAATATAATTGAAATAAATATCAATAATTCAGAAAGTAAACGTTATGCATGAACGCAACATATTAAACACATTAATTTAACATTTACTAATCCACAATAAGACAACCTAATAATTAATGTGCCGCCTTAGGGTCGGTCAGATTAATTTTAGATTGTCTATGAGACATTCTCATCCTTATTAATTAAAACTCAAAATATCTCATATTCTCTCATTTAATAATAAGGTATCACTTATTTGGTCAAGTCATAATTATCTACTCAAAACTTAATTGTGACTTTTTTAGTGTAACCTATTATTTCAGATTCCATGACTTGATTTAGAATATACCGCCTTAGGGTCGGTCAAAGTTAAACTACATCACTTAGTCCTATCTTCTTAAGAAGTTCAACCTTGGTATTAATATAGCTCAAAACCTTCCTTAAGGGGATGAAAACAAAGCCATCTTGAAGCCATTACTGTACCTCACAGTGTTGTACTAATAATAGAGACCATAGGTTACATTAACATGTTGACCTTCTCTTACTCACTATTTTAGGATAATCTGTTTCTATTTTAACCAATCAATTAATTTTAAATTAATTACTAGTTAAAATAACCCTATGAATGTAAAATTAACAGTTAATTCAATCTAATTGGTCTAAGTTCATTTAATCTTCTAAAGAGCTAAAATCAAAATTAGGTGAACTTAAAATAACAAATTAATTACATTCATCAAACTTTGATAAAAAAATTTAGAGAAGTATGATTATCAAGATTTAACTAATTAAAAATCTAGCAGTTTACATGTCATTAATTTCTTAAAACAATTCATATAAATATATTAGCAAAGTCCTAATCAATCATGTTTTTACTAATGAGATGCATGATTAAATAAAATTATATGCGGAAAGAACGACAGAGTCACTGACCGACCAAAGAGATGGAAGGCACGCATGACAAGAGAAAGGGGTGGCTAACCGACAACTGGCAGGATTTAGTGAGACCTACTGGAGAGAAGGCAAGATAGACTGACCCACAAAATACATGGTCATGTTACCAATTACATCAATGAATATTTATTTAACAATGAAATAAATAAATGATAAACTGAGTGACTATTGGATATATCTAAATTACAACCTTTGGAAAATAAAAATAATTACAAAGAGGACTTCGAAAATACATATTTCCCAAATAGCTCATTCTCCAACATATGTCAATTTTCATAATCTTCAAGTTTTGATCAGACTCTTTTAATTAGGATAATCTATTTTTTTCTAATTAAATAATCTCATTAGTTATCCTTTTAAAATTAATTGAATTTGATAGTAAAAAATAATTTGATGACTTATCAAACTTGGGTCAAACCCAATCACTTAATTAATTTTTATTTAAAAAAATAAAATCGATAATTATCCTTTTGAAAATCAAATTTCAAATTTCAAATTTTAAAATTCAAAATTCAAAATTTCAAAACTCAAAAGATAGGGATGGGATTTGGGTTTTCAGGATAGATCGCACGGATAGAGTAACACAGTATCAGGGTTTTTGCGAAACTTTCCTTATGGTAACAACAATTGCCTCTGACGATAGGACTCTCCCACCGCCGCCCCCATCCACCGACTCCAACAACTCCATTAACAACCACTGAATGTCCAATAATTGGTGCCCTATACGGCGGCGCTGCCGTCGGTGGTGTCGCATACGTTGATTTTTGGCGGCGTTGCTGCCACAAGCCGGTGCCGAAAATCCAATTTTCGGTGTCGGTGCCAGAATTCCTTTGGAATTCCTAGATTTTATTCTTTCTCGTTCGTCTCGTGCGTTCTTCATCTTCTCACAATCGAAACATACAACATGATATTCAAAATAAAATTACAAAATTTCGTAGTGCTAACACAAACCTAAGGAAAAATAAAGAACAAAGCGTAAACCCAAAAGTCACCATATAATTCACGATTCATCGTTAACCATACATTCAAAAACTAAACCATCCATCCATTCATACATATCAAAATATATATAATGAACGATGCAAGAACACTCATACAATATTTAATATACAAATATATAAAGATCACTCTGATACCAGTCGTTGGGATCACAAGACCGGCGCGGCGGAGGCGTGGTGCAATTTATAAAAACATTTAACCAAACGAATAATTGTTGCACCACGGTTTCTAGAAAAATTATTATTGAAAAATTATTTTTAAAATAAGATCTTATATATTAAATCAAAGATAGACATGGATATAAGATATACCTCTTGTAGTCTAATCAAGTGTCCTTGTAATACAGCGATCTTGCTATCCCACAAACAAAAAACTTCGAGATACACACCATGATCTTCCAAACTAATTCTCAAACACACTAGGGCGTGTAGAATATATCAAAATACTAGTTTGTCCCTAGATGTACTTAACACATGAGATCTAGAGATTTTTGAAAATTATTAATTTATGAGATAAAACGCTAATCGAAAAATAATTAGAAATTCTTCATAGAGTTTTTTGATTAACTTTTAATCTCAGAGAGTTTCATCCACGATTCCAACTGTGTTATCAGCACACTGAAACCAATAGATATCAATATATTTTCTAGATAATGACATATTAGATTTTTTTAAGGATAAAATAATAAATTAAATCTAAATGTGCAATTGAAGTGGGACCCACTATAATTGTACAACACTGCTGTGCCACACGACACTGCAGTGTGCCGTGAGGAGTCACAGTGCCACACAGCACCACTATAGTCTCACAACACCACTGTAGTGCCACATGGCACCACAATAGTTCATGTCAATCTCTTATTCAAAATTAGTGATTGACAGGTGACAGTCCAACATGATACGTGACAATTTCTGTAAATTTATTATTTATATGAATCAGATAAATATCTAGATATCAGTTAATTCAAAATTAACTTATCTGATATCTTAATCAATTATCTTTTTTGTTAATTAAAGGAGTAGATAAATCAAATCAAATCATTATCTCATAATGATTTAATATTATTTAATTTCATAAATCAAATTGCTTGACTCACTTATCGATCAACACAAAATTAATCGATAAAATTATTTAATTGTAATTTCCTAAAATTACATTGAATAATTTAAACAATTAATTATATATAATTATCTCATAATTATATATTTACCCTTGAAATTTAATTCCTATCATAAGTTAGTCATTTTCTCATGTCCTAAAATATTCACCGTTTAATTTAATAATCTTATTTATTAATTTTATTATGACTCCACTATAAATATAGAATTACACTCATAGAGATTACAGAATGTATTTACAAAGTAATCATTTCATGTAGTTATGTTCTCCAATTATTGGTTCGTAAATTAGAGCTGGTCAAAGTTACTATTTTACCCTTCTAACCTCTTGATCTTTAAGTACCATTAATTGATTAGTGAATGACTAATTTATTATCGTATAATAAATGTGAGTTCAATAACCATTTAGTTCTAGAATTAATACTTAAGAGAACCAATATACGATCCGTTGGGAAAGCTTGGATTCCAAATCTTGAAAGATCATTTTCCCAGCCATCCATATCACTGAATCTCCAAAACCAAAGTCACTTGCTTATTTTACAAACAAACCTTAACGAGTGAATCAAAAGATCAAATAGACATGCATATGAGTTCATGACAACTCAGGATTGAGACTGATCTACATATGATCATCATATTTATGTTTCTTAAATCTTTATGATAAACGATAAGTTAATGAAGATATTAATCCACATCGGTTCTATCATATATAATCTTATTATATAAACTACATTCACTAATATGCCAATCCACATCAATGATCCAGATCTAGATCACATGCATTCATAATGCTTAGTGAACCGTACTAGCAACCATTCATAAAAGATTGCATACTTTAATATATTGATGATAATTTTATTCATTATCTATGACCTTAATCCTCTCGTACAAGATAATAGTCTCATTAACGAATATGAAATTTTCAAATATTTATATAAATCATTCAACAATAATTTAAAAGAACACTTAGAAGAATAATACAATTGCTTTAAATTTCATATTAAAATGTCAAATCATATGTTTTGAGAGTACTGTGCCCAACAGTTAGTTCGCTAAATTTCTAGCTATGTTGAAGAAACTACATATCAAAATACCTTTGGTAGAAGCCTCACAGCAAATGCCAAACAATGCCAAGTTTATAAAGGGCATCTTAACTAAAAAGAGAAGGCTAGGAGAATTTAAGATGGTAACTTTGACATATGAGTGTATAATGATCCTATAGAATAAGATTCCACCAAAGCTTAAAGATCCTGAAATATTTACTATTCCTTGTACAGTTGCCAAGACTCACTCAAGAAGAGCTCTATGTGACTTAGGAGAAGGTATTAATTTAGTTCCATTGTCCATCTTCAAAAAGCTGGGAATAGGAGAAGTTAGGCCAACAACATTACTTTGCAGCTGGCGGATAGGTCTTAAATTTATCTAGAAGAAAACATAGAGCATATCCTAGTACAAGTGGGTAAATTTATATTTCCAGAAGATTTCATTATTCTGGATTATGAGACAAATAGAGAAGTACCTATTATACTTGGAAGGCCTTTCTTAGCCATTGGCAGGACACTTATTGATGTACGGAAAGGAGAATTGACCATGAGGGTCAATGATAAGAAGATAACTTTCAATGTATTTAATAAAATGAAGTATCCAGATGTTGAGGTAGAGGAATGTGCAGCCATGACAATAATGGAGTCTATTATGGTAAAGAACCTGAGTAAAAGCTGCAGCAGCAAAGAATGCCTAGCACTCACTTTTGAGGATTTGCATGAAGAAAACAACGATGGGGAAGAGGTGGAAGTCACATGGCTAGATCCTAAAAAAACTTTTCCAAAGTTTGGGAATCAAATTGAGTCATTATAGCTATCTGAAAGGAAATTCAAGTAATTATTACAATCCATTGAATCACCACCTTTGCTGGAGTTAAAGGCTTTGCCTGCGCACTTGAAAAAGAAGTTGATAAAGAGGTTGATGAGGAAGAAGAGGAGGAAGAAGAGAAAGAGATCAGTAAGGATGAGGAAGGGAAGCAAGAACAATAGGAGGAAGAGAGAGATGAGAGTGAAAAAGAGAAGTTGCCAAAACAACCACCAGAATAGTCTGCTAAAGAAGCACAAAGAAAATGGGAAAAGAAAATTGCTCACACCAAGCCTAGATTAGCAGCCAATAGAGAGGAAGGAAGAGACCCCTAAGATTGTAAAATCTAAAGGGAAAACTTTTAAGAAGAAGAAAGATGCAGTAAAGGCAGATTCAGGTGTTAGTGCTAAAAAGACTCTCAAAACTGCTGAAAATGAGAAGTCCTATGTGGAAAAGATCTAGGAGGAAATCCACACTCTGTAGAAGGGATTGTCTAATTTCCAGGCCGCATCCAAAAGAAGAGGAGGGCTTAGGAATTCATCAAAGCAATGAAGGTTAATGGACTGCTGCAGCAACATCATTGGAGTTCCTCTAACTCATTTTATTATATTGCTTGTCGTTTTTTCTTGTTCTCTAGCTGCTGGTGAATCTTAGCTGGATTCTTAGATATTTTGAATTCTGGTTATGTTTCTTTTGGTTTAGTATGTCTTTGGTGCAGCGAGAACACTGCAATAAGTTTGGGGGAGAGGGCTTTGTGCCCTTTTTTATCTTGAGTTCAAATGTTTAGTTTTTAGGTAATGACTTGGTGTTTTAACTTTCAATTTGAGTCTTGAGGATGCATGCTTAATAAATAAAATATAAAATCGTATAACAGAAAGAAGAAGATGGTGAAAATTACCCTTGAATAATGCTATATCTTGAATGTGTAGTCAAGTCCCCTCATCTTTTGCACTTCAAGTTTGAGTAAGTTATTTTTTAGGTTTAGGTTGTTTTAAACTTGAGAGAGGCTTAATGTTCAGACTGACCTTTTAAACTTCAGAAAAATAGTGAGGAAATAAGGTGCAAAAGTGTTTAATATTCAAGTTCTGGGAAGGGTTTTTGCTAAGTTTATTGTAATTAAGTTTATCTAATGACTTAAAAATGGAAAGAGAGAGAAAAAAGAAGAAGAATAAGGTTAGAATGACTCCTCTGTTTGAGGCTGCTGAGTAATTGGGTGCCTTCATCACCAATGTTGTCGTTCACGTCAAAAGGTAGCCAGCGACATGAGCTTGTTATAGTAAAAGTGTAAATTAAAATATAAAGCACCATTGCGTGTTACATTGCTGAGTAACCGGGTGTCTTCAACACAAATGTTGACGTTCGCATCAAAAGGCAATGTAACATTAGAGGTATTCTAAAAAAATCAAAAGCTAAAGAAGCAATAGGAAAGAGAGAATTCATTTAGATCAATCATAATGCAGCTCAACACTTCATTTTTTGTGCTGCATTATTGTAATTGCTTTCCCCCTATTTATTTTAGCTTCATTATACTTGCTATTTGACTGGTGAGCTAAGAGGACAAGTTTGAGCACAAAGTTAAGTCTATGATCTATGTTTAAAGTAGTCTAAGCATTTTGAGACAATAATTCTAAACTCTAGCACACACTCACTGAGGGGATTAGACTTTCGTTCAGATCAGTATATTCAAGGGTAAGGTTTGTAATTCTTATAAGCATAATCTATGTTGACTACGTACGATTATTTGAAAGGATTAAATTTCTTGTTTACTTAAAGAGTCAAAGCCTAGTTAGTGGTGGGTAGGTGTAATATGATGTTATCATTTTGCTTTTGCTTGTCTTGTTTGCCATCACTCGAGGACGAGTAATGTTTTAAATTTGGGGGTGTGTAACTCTAAAAAATTAGAGTTATCTATTTATTTTCAGGCTTATTTTATTAGAAATTTTGGGGGTGAAGTTTTAGGTTTTAGTCGTATTCGTGTCTCTTTCACGTTTTATTATTTTTTTAGGGTTTGTTTACCTTTTTAGCTTATCTGGTAGTAATTGGGCAGATTGTGCACTTAATTCGTACTTTTATGTAGAGCTCTAAGGCCTTGGTTGGTAGCCCGTACTATACAGTATTAAAGGCAGGAACAATACTATTTTAGTACTGTCCGGTGTTTGGCAAAAATATGAAGCCCATACTAGCTAATACAGTGGTACTCTTTAATACCACCCACATAGGATAATTTAGTCCCCTGCATTTAGAGGGTACTACACCGGACTAAGAAAAACAAAGCTGTTTTTTAATTTATATCTTAAAATAATTTTTAAATGATTATTTTATTAAAATGATTTTTTTTAATTTATATCTTATAGGAACTTCACTCGCTAACAAAAAAAAATTTATGAAATTTTGAAAGATGCAAAATTAGTTGTTTATGACTTAATTTTACCAATTTTTAGTCATTTACTATTTTTTTCTTCCCTTTTTCTGAATTTTTATAGTCTCAATCATATGAGTGGTTCAGTAATTATTTATATTTTTTTAATGACTTATTTTGTATATTAAAATTCAATGAATTTTTTTGCTAATTTCAATGTTTAAAACTATAAATTATCATTATCTTAAAGTTTACGGGTATAATCGAATTTGCATTTTTTTAGTCCAAAAATAGGAAATTTACGGTGATAGCATGAATTAGATAATTTATTTTATAGTTAAAAATGTAAAATAACATGTTAATGAATTTTAAATAGACTTTTACGGATCAAATCATGACTAACAGTTTTACAATCTAGTACTATAACGTGCAAAATATTGTATAAGTGTTACAGTTTTTTTACCAATATAGCACCAAACACTGAATAATATTATTTAATCCAGTACCGTACAATCCGATATAGTTAGTACAGTACTCTCTAGTACAATCCTAACTCCCAAACGAACCCTAAGCGAGCAGTTAACTGGTCAGATACTATAACATAAGGATACTACATCACTGTATCAGTAGACGTGCACGCGTGGCAGAGAACTTTTGTCATTTAGTTCAGTTGGCGCTCCAAAAGGGAGAGAAGCTCATGCGCTCCAAAAAAGCAGTTATTCAGTTGGTGCTGTGGCTTTTCAAGTGGTCCCCACCTAGCTGGCGTTGTTTCTTTCAAGTGGTCCCCTTTTAGTGCTGCTGCTTGACAAGTGTCCTATTTTCATGTTGAAGCCCTAATTTTGAAGCTCTATTTATAGGACATTCATCTTCCTTAAAGGAGGAGCCGACATGCTTGTTGAAAATAAGGAGATAAAGTGCAAAGAAGGAAGAGAATAAGCAACAAAAGGAAGGAGAAGACGTAGAGGAAGAAGACAAGAAAGGGAATATTCTTTTACTCTCCATTATTTTCTTTCCCTGTTCTTCTTCGATATAGCATTTTTCCTTCTTCTAAGCTTTGTATCTCTGTATTTAAAGGGTGTAACTCTGCTCGAGTTCCTTCTTAAGCTCATTATGAGCTAAAACGTTTAAGTTAGTATGAGTAATGAACCTTGAAGTTGTTATTTCTGGTTAATGAAGTTTATGTTACTTATTTCTTGTTAGTATTTCATTCAAGAGTTCTTAATGCTCAGTTTTTATAATTGACTGATTAACTTTAATAAAATGTAAGTTAGATTAAAGTCTGAAGTTATTTAGTTTAACAGAAATGACTTGAATGATACATGAGTATTTGAATCAAAAGTACATGAATACTGAATCATGTAGATCTAAGTACTTTGTGAGTAGTGTGGACATATTATAAATCCATTGGTTGGAACTTAAAGTATGAGACTCTAATATGAAATTAAGCTTAGACATAAGTTAATTAAGTTTGGAGTTGACAATCACAAGGTTGACAATCCATTGTGCTTTAGACTAAAGTTAATGTTATTAAGATGTTGTAGCAACAAGAATAGATTTAAGCTGAAAATATTATTGGATAGGGGAGTTAACCATACTAGCTATCTTCATCATTGGTTACACAATTATTAAGAAACTTAACTTCATACCTTACAAGTGTCATTTTAAACCATTTCAATTAGCATTATTATTTTCTTTTAATTCTTGAACCAATTGAGCTTCAATCATTGCTATTGCCCTATTTTTTAATTAAATTTGTTTTGGTCTATAATATTACTTATTTCGCATTAGTCCATATGGAGATCGACACTCACTTATCACTTTTTTACTTGTTAACGGTACGTGCACTTGTGTATACACATCACACAACACCCATAAAAAAAATTCATAAAAGAGATAAGAATTTGTCTTCTTAAACAACTTTGCATCTAATACAACATTCTTTAAATGAATCTTCTTATATATACTTCAACAGAGTCCTCTAGTATGCATTTTCATACTTCAACAAATAAATTCTTATTTGATGCTTGGTGCTAGAGATATATCAATCCAGTAACAACCTAAGGAATAAGGCTCTGCAGATTTATCATTCCACACATAAATACATTAATCTTAGAGAAGGATTTGCAGCAAATGCTTATTACCAAGAGAGCAGCCACATGTACTATATATGATCATAAGAGCATTCGCCTTAGAGAGCCACATACCTCTGAAATGCTCAGAATGACTGCATTTAATTTGTTCTCTTCTAACTTAAGTATCATCTAAGGTTTTAAGTGCACTGACTTGCTCAGAATCGAAATGTTCTCGAAGATCCTAGTTTAGCATACATGTACAATATACAACATCCATATAAATTAAATAATAAATATTTTCACATCGACAATAACCAACCTCGATGCAAAGCGGAGCAGAATGATGGCTATAAGGTAGTTGAAGGCCCCCAGACTGTCATTCGAGGTTACATAATTGTAATATGAAAATCCTTGCAACTACATGTTATTTGGACGATGAGATCTCACATGATGTTTAATTTGATCCACATCAACATAATTCTGTTCATCATTCTTCTCTGTGGCTTTTAGGATGTGTAAGTAGAAAATTCAATTATATGTTATGAAACCATTTAATTAGAGATTCTATTTAGTTGTATCTATCAGAAGATGAATAGTTTGAAATCTTTATACAATATCTAAAGAAATGCATTGGGCTCACAAAAAGAGACTCCTGGGGTCCTGGACTTATTAAGATTATCATATCCTTGATTAGCCTTTAATTCATATTCAAATTATCATGATTAAGTTTGTATTAAAATTGCCAATTACATTGAGATTTACATCACGTGAGGGAATATAGATGCATAATTTAATTTCATTGATTTTCAAAGTTGATTAAATATTAAAATTCATGAATACATCATTATAATGACAAAACAATTTATGTCCATTGAAGTGGTGAATGGATATTTGAAACAATACAAATAATATTAGATACAAAATGATAACACACGTCCAATAAGCAATTACCATATGTACAAGGGGTAAAACATGAACTCAAAAGTTTCTCCTCTTAAACTCTTTTCAAAGATATTAGTCGAGACGTCGTGTTTTGCACGTCTTCTACAAATTTAAAATGTATATAAAATTTTAAATTAATATAAACTTTGAAATAAATAGACCACATCTTTAAAAATTAGTTACATCTAAATCAAACGTGAAATAGTAATTATAATAGTTTGTTCATAATATTAAAAATTTAGTATTATTTGAATAGTACAAAAAATCATTCTAGTTTGCCAATTTGTCATACTCTTAAGAAATGATTATATCATATTAAGAGATAATTTATCATATTCAAAACTTATTAATATTTTTTATAAATTCATTTATATATAAATTTTATGTTACTTAGCATATATTACAGAATATTTAATCTATAAATTTATAACAAATAAATCATTATTGACTTATAATTAAATATTAGTTATAAAATATTTTGAAATCAATTACAAAAGATTTTATTTTACTAACTATAGACAAATTATTATTGGATAAAATAAAATATTACTAAATGAATTAGACGATAAAAGATGTGAAATATCAAATTTATGTTATATTTTAATAGACTTTAAAGAGCAAAAATAATAATCAAAAGTTTTTCTCATTTAAGTCATTTTTATTATATATAGATAGACTAGATAAATCACAAGTTTGTTGCACGTGATATATGTATATGTTATTAATCTTCAATTAAAATTATAATTAAAAACATACACGTGAATTACAAACATAAAATATTTTTTCTTTAATTGAATTAGTCTTTTAATTATCGCTTTTTTTTTTTCCTTTTCTTTTTATCAACTCACGTACTACATTTTTTCTCCATATGAACACTCTCGCTTGTTCCAATTCTTTTTTTTTTTTTACTTTTTTTCTCCTCCTTGGAGCTACCATTGCAATTTTTTTGTTCTTGCCTTGGGATTATTAGCAGATTGTTACATTGTTTATAGTTAAACAACTTCTATTTTAAGTAACGTGTTGCACTGATAAGCTAAGAAATAATATATCTTAAAAGATGAGAAGTAGTAAATATATAATAGTTAAAGATAGGTGCAAAACGATGATATAAAAAATTGTCTTTATAGAATTTATAAAAAAATATTAGATTTTGTTTACATATATATTTACTTCAAGATATGTTATATCTTTATTGAATTTCAGTTGTACAGTTGATTATATTAAAGAAAAATCCAAAACAATCTATCAAATATTAATATAATAAGTAATTTAAAACAAAAATGATACAAAGTGCTAATGAATAATTGGTACATCGAGGGCAATTTAGGGGTTCCAAAATAGTTTGGATAACATTGTAAACAAAATAAGTGTCGTAATCATTTAATTTAAAATGATTAATATTTAATCTAAACAAATTTATGAAGTATAATTAAGGAACCCCGTGAAGTATTGAGGGCAGTTTTCGCCTAAAAAGTGTTTTTTCCCTCTTACCCCATTTATATATGTTATTATAGATAATTATCAAAATGGCCCTTGAAAATAGTATATATAAATATAGTTCATTAACTAATACAATATAGTGAATGAAATACCAAATATAAAAAATACCCTAGTTATTTTTAAAAGAAACTAACTCATGCAAATTTTTGTAAAAAATCATTTTTGCATATGGAAAAGGGCTTTTGGCAAGAATACCCTATTATAACAATAATAGGTAAAAAATGACCATTGAAAAATACTAGATCTAACTAGAGCCTTTTAACTAATATTATATAGTGAATGAAAAATCAAATTTCAAAAATACCCTTACTATGTCTCAAATAAACAAACTCATACAAAAATTTAAAAACTGTCATTATTGCATATAAAAATTCACTAAACAGCATACACGGGTGGTTTTACCACCGGCGAAAAAAACTCTGATGGTTATAGAACTGCCGTTTATCTCTCCGTCAGAAAGGCTTTATGTTGGCGGATTAGAAATCACTGGTAATGAACAACAAACCGCGGTAAAGAGACAACCTTTACTGCGGTTGTGATTCGCGGCTATAGCTTTGTAAAATCAAAATTTTTTACGGTTATATAAATATATTCCTATTTTGCTGGATATCGACTTCATCCTCCCATCCATGCCCTGCTGTTTGAAAAAAAGTTTCTTGTAAATAACAAATTACCCCTATCCACCACATTGACAACTAGAGATCAACTAAACCGACATAGTCAATAGTTTTGATCTGATTAGGATCCTAATAAGCAAACTAAGAAGCAGGGTAAAAGAATGATATAGAAGAATTAATTGCAGGACTCTTTTTCATTTCCCTCTCATATGCTGATCAAATGTCTCAAATGCTGATCAAATTTCTCAAATGCTGATCAAATTTCTCAAATGCTGATCATCGTTTGTCGATATATGCAAGATTCTAATTATTGAGAACAATCTAATAGCATTATTTTTAACTAGTACATATAACCATTAAGTTCAGATTGAGGATGCAGGCGGTATAAATGACAACGGAAGAATTATCAACACTATATACCTATCACATATATACCTGACCAAAGCAGAAAACTGGAACCAAGGTTTTTCCCGTCTCCATGGCTATGCGAACGAATCCTCTTCTTGTCTTTAGGAATGCTACCAACAAAGTAAGCAACGGAAATTAGTGGAAGAACAAACATTTTATCTTTACATTCGAATAAAACTCAAGCACACTTGGTAACTCAATTAAGTTCCTCTCGAGCTTTAGCAAGAGAGAACAAAAAGTGAGAAACTAAATTATGGAATCGAAACATTTCGTTAATACCATGCATCTAAAGACAGAATCAAATCAGCACTTAGAAATTGTTTGTAACAAAGAAAAATTAAGGGGAGAAATGAAAGCCTCAGAACCAAGCTCCATACGAAACGCCTCTTGTACTTCACCTTGGACGAGAATGCAACTATACCCAACTTCCAATAGGGAAATAAATATTTTCTTTGTTATTGGTGTTAGATGTTAGATTCAAAATTCTTTCGATATAAACCATATCTCAATAAAATCTAAGATCTCATATTGAACGCATCAAGAGTCAAAATAATTATAGAGTGGAAGCGTACCTGAATCCATGACGATAGATTGTTGTTTAGAGCCGATCGGTTGGCCTTCCAGATATACATGATTCTCTATCCGAGAGTCCTCTTTTGATAAAATCTCTCAGTTTTTTCTTTAATGATGGAATATTAAGGAGAATATAATGATTTTCCGTTATCGTGTGACCTGGGGACCATAAACACTTATAGATAATTCATCTTTTAGTATTTTTATTTTAGCCCATCATAAAGATAAAAATTACTCTAAAATCTCTACACATTAAATGGTTCATCTATCAGATACATTAAAACCCCAATTATCCAAACCTTAGTAGATTCATTTTAATTGGGTTTAACTTTATTTGACAGTCTGCAACACATAATTATTTTAAACATAAATCCAATGTTGGATTAAGGATCCAACAATCTCCCACTTGGACTATGTGTTAAACCTTATAATTATGTTTTGGCAAAAAAATAACTGAACGCGTTCAACTTTGTTGTCATTACCGAAATGTATCTATAACCATCAATCATATCGACATAGCGGCCTCTGTTACATCAATCATAACTTAATCCATCAATGGTCACATATATCAATATAACTGAATGACATGGATTATGATGTGGATATGTAGCATAAAAATTTCATGTAATGTGATCTTAACATGTCCATTTCCAACTGGTCCTCCATAAACCTTAGTGAGATCAAACCATACATAAATTAAAGTATGAATATCAAAAACTTTATATCTGCAGAAAATAACCTTAAAATATCCATAAACCAAAATGACTGAAAAATATGCCTATATGAAAAAAGAGCATCTAAAAATAAAATACAAACTCCCACTAGAACTAAATATCCTCAACTGATATGACACCCATGTGAGCAGTGAGCTCATGAAACACCTTGGGTGGCAATTCCTTAGTAAGTGGATCCACAATCATGGAGTTTGTTCCAATGTGCTCTATAGACAACTGTCCACTCTGAACTCTTTCTTTAACAACCAGGAACTTGATGTCTATGAACTTTGACTTTGTCGAGCTCCTGTTGTTATTAGAATAAAGAACTGTTGATTTATTATCATAAAATATCTTTAGTGGTCTCTGAATACTGTCCACTATGCGCAGCCCCATGACAAAATTCCGCAACCATATTCCGTGATTGGACGCCTCATAACAAGTCTATGAACTCTGTTGTCATGGTAGAAGAGGCTATAATAGTCTATTTAGCACTCTTAAAGGAGACAACACCTCCAGAAAGCATAAAAATATAGCCCAATGTAGATTTCATACTATCTTGGCATTCAACAAAATCGGAGTCAGTATATCCAAGGATCTCAATCTGATCCAACCTCCGGAACGTGAGCATGTAATATTTTGTTCTTTATAAGTACCGCAAGACCCGTTTAGCTGCTTTTCAATGGTCTATACCTGGATTGCTTAAGTATCTTCCCAACATCTCAGTCACGTACGCAATATCAGGACGTGTACAAACATGAGCATACATTAGACTCCCCACTACCGAGGCATAGGGAATCTTCTGCATTTCCTTTTCCTCGAGATCATTTTTAGGGCACAGATTGATGCCAAACTTGTCTCCCTTAGCTACAAGGGTATTACCTGGTTTATAGTCTTGCATGCCATGTCTTTTAAAGACCATTTCGATATAGCTCCTTTGTGATAATTTTAGAATACCCTGAGAACGATCTCGGTGTATTTGGATTCCTAATACAAAAGAGGCTTCACCAAGATCTTTCATCTCAAAATTCTTAGCTAGAAATCTCATGGTGTCGTGCAATAAACCTATATCGTTGCTGGCAAGCAAAATGTCATCCATATATAAAATCAAAAAAATATGCTTGCTCCCACAAAACTTATGGTATATACAATCATCGACTAAATTCATCTCAAAACTGAACGAGATGATCACTTGATGAATTTTACAATACCATTGTCGAGATGCCTGCTTGAGTCTATAGATGGATTTTTAAAGTTTGCAAACCATATTCTTTGGGTCTCCCGACATAAAGTTTTCTGGTTGCACCATATATATCATCTCTTCAATGTCACCATTGAGAAACGATGTCTTTACATCCATCTGATGCAGCTCAAGATTGAAATGCACCACTAATACCATTATAATCCTGAAAGAGTCTTTCATAGAAACCGAAGAGAAAGTCTCTTTATAGCCAATGCTGTTTTTTGTGTAAAGCCCTTTACGACAAGACGAGCCTTGTATCTTTTCACATTACCTTTTGAATCCCTCTTGGTCTTAAAAATCAATTTGTAACCAATGGGTTTTGCACCTTCTGGTAATGGAACAAGATCTCACACGTCATTGTCCTTCATGGACTTAATTTCCTCATTCATGGCATCAATTCACTTTTGAGAGTTAGAGCTTTCCATGGCTTGACGGAAGTTGATCGGATCATCTTCCATCACACCAATGTCAACCTCATGCTCTTGGAGAAATACAATATAATCATATGACATTGCACTTCTTCTCTCTCTAGTGGATCTTCTTAATGGCAGAGGTTCTTGAAGTGCTAGAGTTTGTTCTTCTGGAACAATCTCTTGAATGGGAGGTTCTCCGATATTGTCTTGATGTATTGTGTCATGAGCAATGTCAGGGACACAGTCCTAATCAATGCTAAGAACACCTAAAGGAATATCAACATATTCCTCCTAAAGGAAAAAATCATGAACCGTATCTTACCCCGGAAACTCGGCATCCTCAAAGAATCGGTATTTATAGTCTAAAATATCGACATGGTTATGGGATCATAAAACTTCTACCCACTCGATCATTTAGAGTATCCAACAAAATAACAACTCACCGTCCGTAAGTCCAATTTCTTTTCATTAGGCTTATATGCCCTTGCCTCAGCTGGACATTCCCAAACGTGCAAATGCCTTAGACTAGGTTTCTTGCCAGTCCAAAGCTTATATTGGGTTTTGGCAGTCGTTTTAGTTGGAACTCTGTTAAGGATATATATTACAGCCTTAAGTGCTTCACCCCAGAGTGATTCTGGTAAGATCGAATGACTAATCATACTCCTGACCATGTCTTTAAGCGTTCTGTTTCGTCTTTCAACAACACCATTCATAGTGCGCGAACCTGGCATAGTGTACTGTGGGACGATACCACATTCCTCTAGGAATTTAGTAAACTTTCTGGATGTTGTTCACCTGAACCATCATATCTGCCATAGTACTCACCTCCACGGCCAAAACTGATGCTTTTAATCCTTTTTTTGAGTTGATTCTCAACTTCATCCTTAAAATATTTGAATATGTCTAATGACTATGACTTTTCATGAATGAGATATATGTAGTCATATCTAGAATAATCGTCTATGAACGTTATCAAATACTGTTGACCATTTCAAGCCACCGAAGAGAATGACCCACAAATATCCGTATGAATAAGTTCTAAGACATCCTGAGTCCTGTTAGATTCAAATCTCCTTTTATCGGTTTGTTTTCCCTTTATGTAATTAACACAAACGTCAAAATCTGTGAAATCTAAGAGACCGAGAATTTTGTCTGACACAAGTCTCTATTCTCCGTCTGGAGATGTGACCTAATCTCTTATGCCATAACGTAGCTGAATTCTCACTGGTTAATTTTATTTCAGTACCTCGTGTACTTAATTGCACGGATTCTTTAAATGAAGCAATTGTTTTAAGTAAATAAAGATTATCATATCCTGATAAAAAACCGGAGCTAATTGAAATTGAACCACGAAACAAACCAAATTTTTCATTTCCAAAAGAACAAACATAACCAGCTTTGTCTAAAACAGAAATAGAAATTAAATTCTGTCTAAAGGACGGTAGAATAGAAGTTTCATCAAGATCCAAATAATGTCTAGTTTTTTAATAATAATCTAAATTTTCCTATTGCTTCAACCTCATCCGTCTTGCCATCGCCCATGTAGATGGATCTTTTAGCATCATTTGGCTTTCAGCAATTCAGGCAACCCTACATAGACACACTGATGTGAGTTGTTGCACCAGAATCTATCTACAACGTGTGTCTAGGAAACCGAATTTAAATTAACCTCAAAACAAACCAAATTAAGAAGTATACCTTTCTTAGCACGCCAAGCGTGATAGTTGATGCATCGCTTCTTTCTATGCCCTTCAACTCCACAGAAGAAACAACCATTACCTTCCGAGTTTACCGGTTTCTTTTATTGTTTCTTATACGATGCTGGATCCGCAACTTCCTTATCTTTTTTCCTTTTCTTTCCCTTTCCCTTATCCTTAGAGGTAGAGGCCAGCTAAACACTTTCTGTCTTATCATGTTTCACTCTTTTCTCTTCCTGAACATAGTGAGAGATGAGCTCATTCAAAGACCAAGTATCTTTCTGATAATTATAGCTCACCTTAAATTGACTAAATTATGCCGGAAGGGATATCAAAACCAAATACACAAGCAAGTCCTCAGAGAGTCCAAGCCTCAGTGCTTTTAACTTTGAAACAAAGACATTTCCATAATGTATTCCCTGATATTACCTTTACTTTTATACCTTTTTGAAATTAAGTCCGACAAGAGCGTACCAGTTTCTGCCTTTTCGTTCTTGACAAACCTCTTTTCAATGTCTGCATGGAAGTCCTTAGTTGTAGTTATCTTTTCTGATATAGTGCCCCTGAATGCTTCTGGAATGTCCTTCTTCATGATCAACATACACATGCGATTTGATCTCTCCCACCTTTCCATATCCCTCTTATCATTAGAGGTACTCTTATCCGTAAGAAGTGCAGGAGAATCAGTCTTTAACACAAAATCGAGATCCATGACTCCAAGAACTATCAAGAGAATATCTTTCCAGAATTTGAAGTTCGAGCCATTTAGAACTAGAATTGAATTGATGTTGGTCGTGATACTAGCAGGAGTAATAGCTGAACAGAGAACAATAAATAAATCAAGCTCACATAAATTCCAAATAACAATAATAATTCAAATAATAGTAACAATTAACCCATCTCTAGATACTGGGTACTCCATTAATATTATGACTTTTTGCCAAAAAAAAATATTAACTTGTAAATGATGTCTTGGTGAAGTAATCAAACACTGATGATAAATAACATGTCAAATAAGAAATCTTCCTTAGGGCCGATTTATTGTTCACATGTAAAACCGAATAATCATCACATATTTATTACCACAGAAACACATGTAATTAAGTCAAATAATTATCTTCCTTTGACCTGATAAATATTCACATAAGTTACATGCACATATAACCTTTTATATTTCAAGACAAATTAATTTTCACAAGAGATGTCACTTTGACGACATATTACTTCAACTAATTCATTTAAAATATATATACAACACTAATATTTGAATTTATAATTTTACCGAATTTAAACCTTACATTAATTGATAAACAGTTACTTTTATGATCCTTTCAAATTTTTTTGAAATTATTTATCCAAAAAAACTGAAAATAATCAAAACAATCCATTTGATAATCCTAAAAAAATTGTTTTGAAATTATTTATAACCCAAAAAACCAAAAAAATAATAAAAACAATCTATTTTGAAAGTTTTTAAATTAAAAATTAATTTTACCATCCTTAAAAATTAATTTAAAATTGAGTCATAAAAATTAATCATGAATCAATTTAAATAAAATAATTTTTTTAAAAATTAACTAAAAAAATGAATAAAACAGGTGTGAGGGCTCAGCCCTCCAAAAATTGGCTGTGGGCAAAGCCCACACCTTCCTTAATGGCTGTGGGCTTCACCCACAGCCTATGCCTGATGACTGTGGGCTAGCCCACACTTTCCCTTTAATGGCTGTGGGTGATCACCTGCTCATACGTGCCTAAAAAATGTGCCTAAAATGTCCATATGTGCTTCAAAAATGGTGTGTAGAACACGTGCTCATGTAATAACCAAAATGCCAAAACATAAAAAGTAGATGGGCGTGAACAAATACCAATAACTAATGGGGAGACATCTTACATCGCTACTAGCAAGGACTTTAATCTTCGGGAGAGGCATGAAACCAGCCAGGTCCGCCAGTGAAATGACGCTGATGGGCAACACTGAATGTGACTCATATCCAAAAACTGCAGAAGCGTAGTTGATGGATCGGATGGTGATGGTGAGCCTAGGCGTGGTGCTCGATTAAGCAAGATAACACTAGGCCGAAAGATTATAATGTTAGTTGTTAATTATTATTTGTTAGTTGTAATTGTTAGTTGTTAATTGTTAGTTTTTCGGTTGGAGTTGCTCTTTTTTTCGGTCTGTTTTATAATGAAGCGCCTATTTTTCAGCGGAGATAATGATGTATTTTCTAATGAAAGCCTTAGCATCTATTAACACTATGAGTTAAGAATAGTGTCTTATAACACTGTTTGTTAGAAATTCGTCACTTGATTCATCATTTCACCAATTGATATCAAAGTCAACACTAGGACATGACGAACCGGGAACGACTCGACCGGATCGAAGGGGCGATAGATGAGCTTCGTGAGCGTCCTCGTGTGCTCATCGAGCTATCAACATTGAACCAAGAATCCATCTGACAACTAGATATCCAACTCAAAATAACGTTGTAAAAAAAAAGAAAGGTAAAAAATGAAATGATACATCAAATTCAGAGAGCTCTTCTTCTAATACACAATCAATTTCAACAGCAACAAACATCAAGAATTCAACCGGTGAAAACCCGTCAAACGAAAGTGGCAATACTTCAGGTAGTGGCCACTCTAAGAAGTACAAGAAGTGAATGCCGTGGCTCAAAATGGATTTCCTGAAATTTACCGGCACTAATGCGTTGGTGTGGTTAGACCGGCTTTGGCAGTATTTCTTTATCCAAGAATTTCAAGGGCATTGAAAGGTTCAACTGGCCTCGTCCCACTTAGAGGTAGATGCCAACCGATGGTATTTGGGTAATAACTGTAAGAAGGAAGTTACGTGGAGGATGTTCGAGAGAGAACTGCTTAAGAGGTTTGGACCGACTAGTTTTGAGAATATAGACGAGTCTTTATCCAAGATTCTCCAAGGATGATCTTTTGATGATTAGCTTCATGAATTTGAAAGGGTTATCTAACCAAGCAAAGGGGTGGCCAACGAAAGCTTTAATGGAAACATTTTTAGGAGGATTGAAAAAAGAAATCACATCGGAAGTACGGATGTTTCAGTCGAAGAGGCCATCCCTGGCGATCGATTTAGTTTGACGATAGAATGAAAAATTATTATGAGCACGTAAGGGTAGCAATTCCAATCCCATATGGACGCCCACTAAACTAGGTTAGTTTGGGGTCAAGTTTTCCCCATCTTGTACAATTATATAGCTTCCGTTCGAGGAGATGAAGTAGAGGTGGGCTCAAAACCTTTTTTTTAATTGTGATGAGAAATTCATTCCCGTTCATAGATGTCAAGTGGCTCAAACAATGTTAATCGTTGCAATGGGCGAGGATGAAAAGAGTGACCCAGAAGATGAAAAGAACGATAACAAAAGTGATTTAATTATGCCCGAGCCTGAAATTTCACTCCATACAATCGCTAGGGGCGCGGGAAATGGACGATGCAAATGCAAGAAAAAATACATAATCAGAGTGTTAGCATTCTTGTGGATAATGGATCAGCCACAATTTTATTAACGATCAAGTTGAGGGAAAGTTGCAGTTGGTAGTCACGCTTCTACTGGGTTGGATGTTGTTTTGGGGGTTCAATGGTTAGTGGATCTTGGACCATTTGTATCCGACTACAAACACATGACTATGGAGTTTACTATAGGAGGCCAGCGATATCGTCTAACAGCGAGTATGGTCCCTTTTTCATCTGCTATCAGTATAAATGCATTATTACACGAGTGGCAGGTCGGCATTGAGTTGTTTGCTATATCGGGAGTGGGGGTTCCTTTGGAAGATATTAAAGAAGAATGGATAAAGGAGGTGGGCAGCCTACTTTAAGAATTCCTGCATGTTATGGAGGTACCTTCGACCTTACCCTCTTCTTGTTCTTTCATTCATCAAATAAGATTAAGAAATGAAGGACGATCGGTTAATGTTGCATTGTATCGATATGCGCACCTCTAAGAGGATGAGATCAAACGACAAGTGAGTGAAATGCTTCAATCGGGCTTGATTCGACATAGCACGAGTCCGTTTTCATCACCGGTTTTGTTAGTGAAAAAGAAAGATGAGTCTTGGCAATTTTGCATAGATTATCGGGCTTTGAATGAAGCAACGATCAAGGATCGATTCCTGATCCCCACAATTAAGGATATGCTTGAGGAATTATTTGGCGCCACGTACTTTACTAAACTTGATCTTCGGGCGAGCTACCATCAAATTCGGTTACACCTGAATAATGTGAAAAAAATCTATGTTTTGACCCATAACGACCATTATGAGGTCATGTCGTTCGATTTTTGTAACATGCTGTCGACCTTGCAGGCAGCAATGAACGACATCTTTGGACCTCATCTTCTCCATTTCATTCTGTTTTTTTCACGATGTTCTCATTTATAGTCATACATGGGAGGACCATCTACGACATCTAAGAACAACTTTGTCCATCTTAGCCACTAATCAATTTTATATTAATCTGTCCAAATGTAAATTTTTCCAAAGAGAAGTGGAGTGTTTGGGTCACATTATTACAGTAAATGGGGTGAAGGCAGACCCATAGAAGATTGCGGAATGGTTCAATGACCCAAACCTTAAACTGTCACGGCACTACGTGGGTTCTTTGGTTTAATCGGTTACTATAAAAAATTTGTCCGTCATTCTGGGCTCATTGCTCGCCCACTTACTCAATTGTTAAAAAAGGGAAAATTCAATTAGACGGAGGAGGCGGATCGTGCATTTCAACGGTTAAAGGAAGCTATGACTACCATGCCAGTTCTTGCGCTACCTAATTTTTCTAATACGTTTGTGATTCAAATTGATGCTTCGGGTTATGGGATCCCTGCCGTATTATAGGAAAAAGGACGTCATATCGCTTATCTTAGTAAAAATCTTGGGCTAACTAAGAGGATTGGTCCATATACGCCAAGGAGATGCTGGCCATTTTTCAAGAGGTAAAACAATGGTGTCATTATTTGCTAGGTAGACGGTTTTGATATGCACTGAACAATGAAGTCTTTGATGTCTTTTGGTGCCCTTATTTGCTAGGTAGATGGTTTTGAAAAGTAGCTCCCTAAGCTAATCGGTTTGATTACGAGATTGTGTATTAGCGCGGGTGAGAAAATAATGCGGCAGATGCGTTGTCTAGAAGGGAACATGCGGTTGAATTGACTGTGATTTCTAAACCGATATTTATGGACTGGGAAAGGCTGAAAACAGCCACTGCTGTTGATCCTTTTCTTAGCAAATTGATTCTTGAATTAAAAAATGGAGATCGGAGTAATCTTGGGAGAGTAATTCGGGGAGGTTGTATTTTTAGCAAGATTGTGCTTTAGTTCCGAATGATGAGGGTGTAAGATTTGATTCGTGAATGTCATGATTCGTTGATGGGCGGCCATTGGGGTGAATTAAGGACTTATCGCAGGCTTAGGCGACCCTTTACTTGCGCGGGCATGCGTCGAGATGTCAAGAATTTTGTCGAGCATTGTGATATATGTCAAAAAATTAGATATATTCTGCAATCGCCCGCTGGGAGTGTTCCTCTACCACCGCCGGCAATCGTTGTGATTGCCAGGGTATGTTTCGCAGATGCCCTAGTACTGTGTTACCCTATCCCTGTGATGTTTCGAGATAACCATAATCCTATCTTTTATCTTTTGATTTTTAAAAGGATAATTATCTATTTTAATTTTTTTAATTAAAATTAATTAATTGATTGGGTTTGACTCAAGTTTGATGAGTCGTCAAATTAATTTTGACTAATCAAATTCAATTAATTTTAAAAAGATAATTAATGAGATTATTTAATTAGAATAAACAGTTTATCCTAATTAAAAGAGTTTTGATAAAAGCTTGAAGATTATGAAGATTGACATCTAGTGGAAGATGAGCTATTTTGCAAATATGTATTATTGAAGTCCATTTTGTAATTATTTCTATTTTTCAAAGGTCGTAATTAGAAATACTCAATAGTCACTCGGTTAATTATTTGTGTATTTAGTTATTTAAATAAATGTTTGATCATGCATTTGTTGATCACATGCGATACATGAAATTTCACACAATTTTATTTAATCATGCATCTCATTAGTAGAAACATGATTGATTAGGACTCTCCTAATGTGTTATATTAATTACTTTGTGAAATCAATTACATGTAAACTGCTAAGTTTTAATTAGTTAGACTTGGTAATCACACCACTCTAAAGGCCTTAGTAACTTTTAGGATAACCTACTTTATTAAAAGTGTTTTATTAAATATTGATGAATGTAATTAATTAGTTATTCTAAGTTCATCTAATTTTTACTTAAGCTCTTTAGAAGGTTAAATGAACTTAGACCAATTAGTTTAGATTAATAATTAATTTTATATTCATAGGGTTGTTTTAACTAGTAATTAATTTAGAATTAATTGATTAATTAAAATAGAAACACATCAATTATAAAATAGTGAGTGGGAGAAGGTTGACATATCAATGTAACATATGGTCTGCATTGTTAGTACAACACCGTGAGATACAGTGTTAGCCTCAATATGACTTTGTTTTCATCCCTCTAAGGAAGGGTTTCGATCTGTCTCAATATCAAGGTTGAACTTCTTAAGATGATATGACTAAGTGATATAGTTTAGACTTGACGCAATTGTTAAGTTTATGTGTTTGATATGTTACATTCATGTATGACATTTACTTTCCAAATTTCTTGATATTTATTTTCATTATATTGAATGATGTAGATTTTATTTTTCACTTATTATTATGTCTACCTTGGACAACTTTATTACTGCTTTACTCGCGTTTGAAAACCTAATGGTGATAAGCTCATAAGATGTAAGTCAAATTTAAATTTGATGCTAATATATGAGAACAACAAGTTTGTTTTTACTGAGGAATGTCCTGAGGAGCCTGCTGCCAATGCCCCTAAGAATGTTAGGGACAAGTTTGATGCTTGGATTACGTCCAATAAGAAAGCAAGTGCTACATGCTTGTGAGCATGAATGATGTTCTGAGAACCAAGCATGAAAGCACGGAAACAACATATGAGATTATGGAATCTCTACAGGTGATGTTTGGGCAGCAGTCTAATCAAAGTCGTTATTAGACTAGTAGGAGTTACATGATAACTAAAACGATGAGAGGTGCTTCTGTGCATGCACATGTTTTGAACATGATCAACATAATGCATAAGTCATAGGTACATGGAGCTACCATTGATGAGTGAACTCAAGTCAGCATTATACTTGAATTGCTCACACCAGCGTTTTCTGCGTTCACCACCAACGATGTTTTGAACAAGTTAAAATTCAACATGACCCAATTGTTGAATGAACTACAAACTTTTGAGTCACTCAACAAGAGTATAACCAAAGAGGGCGAGACAAATGTTGTTGAGTAAAAGCCTTCTTCTAATGTTGTTTAGAACAAAAAAAAGTAAGAAGAACAATAATAAGGACAAGAGTAAGAACAAAAAAGGAAAGAAAGCCAAAAAGTCACCTGAGGCCAAGAAGAACAAACCCAGGGGGAAAGTGTTTTCACTGTGGAGTTGAAGGTCACTAGAAGAGAGACTGTAGCAAGTATTTCTCTAAGCTGAAAAAAGGTAAATATGATTTACTTCTACTTGAAGCTTGTTTAGTGATCCTGGATATTGGATTCATGAAACACTAACCATGTATGTTCTTCTTTGCAGATGCTTGATTCGTTAAGGGAGATGGTGTTTCAGAAAGGAGAAACTGAACCCTATTGAATATGATTAGGTCGATGTTAAGCTACTCATCACTACCACTCACATTCTGGGGATATGCACTTCAAATGACAACCTACATTTTGAATGTAGTGCCTTTTAAGTCTGTAATCAAGACACCTTTAGAGTTATACAATGGCTCCAAACCTAGTTTGCATCATTTCCGTATATGGGGCTATCCAACTCACATTCTTAGACCCAAGACTGGAAATTTAGACTCAAAGACTGAAGTGTGTATATTTGTTGGCTGTATTCCAGAAACAAGAGGTGGGTACTTTTATAGTGACAATGATCAAAATGTGTTTGTATAAAAAATGTCATTTTCCTTGAACATGACTATATGGAAAACTACAAACCTTGGAGCAAAGTAGTTCCCAAAGAATTAACATCAGATGAAATCATACCATCTTCATCATTAACTGATAAACGACAAACCACAGAAACCATTGTTCCCGTTCAAGAAACCCTTGTGCAACGTCGTAGTGGGAAGGTTGTAAAACAACATATTCACTATGAACTAGAGGCACATGTCCTAGTGTCTGACACTGATAATGATGACGATTAACCTTTAAAGAGGTGATGGAAGATCCTGAAAAGGAGAAATTGCAAGATATCATGGACCAAGAAATGAAAATGATGTATTCCAATTCTGTCTGGGAACTTATAGATGCACTGAAGATGCCAGGCCCATTGGATGTAAATAAATCTTCAAGAAAAAAAGAAATGCATATGGGAAAGTAGAGACTTTCAAGAGGCGGTTGGTAGCCAAAAGAAAATGGATGTCAAGACATATTTTCTGAATAACTCTCTTGAAGTATATGATGCAACCAGAAGGGTTCGTGAAAAAAGGGAAAGATAAAAAGGTATGCAAGTTGATTAAATCTATTTATGGATTAAAGCAAGCATCAAGATCTTTAAATCTTACATTTGATGAAATATTAAATCGTATTTCTTCAAGCAAAATATTGACGAAGCTTGTGTTTATAAATACATCAAAGATAGGATGGTGATTTTTTTAGTCCTTTATGTAGACGATGTTCTACTCATTGGGAATGGTGTAGGAAATTTTGTCGAAAGTAAAGAAGTGGTTAGCTGAAAAATTCTAAATAAAAGATTTGGGAGAGTCAAGCTATGTTCTAATCATCAAAATCCTATGGGATAGAAAGAAAAAGCTCTTGACGCTTTCATAAGCATCTTATATTGATAAGGTGCTAGAGAGATTCTGTATATAAAATTCTAAGAAAGGTCAACTACCAACCAGACATGAAATTGTCCTTTCCAAGGAGTAATATCCTAAGACATCTTAGGAGGTAGAGGATATGAGAAAAGTTCTTTATGTTTAAGTCGTTGGGAGTCTCATGTATGTCATATTGTGTACGAGACCAGACATCTGTTATGCAGTAGATATTGTCAGTCGTTATCAATCAAATCCTGGTTTTGAACACTAGATTACGATAAAGCACATTCTCAAGTATCTCCGGAGAATGAGAAGTTAAATGTTTGTTTATTCAGGAGACCTAAACTCAATGGATCTACTGATTCTGAATCAGATAAGGATGGTCAAAAGTCGACGTTTAGATCGTTTACTGAGGTGATCTGACTGTTATACAGATAACGTTGGATCAGAACTTGGCTGACCCATTTACCAAGACACTTCTTGAGAAGTTTTTTAGGGTCATGTGTGAAATAAAAGGTTGAGAGAGATGCCAAATTTTCTTTAGGGCAAGTGGTAGATTGTTGGGCATAGTGCCCTCAAAGCATATGTTTAGACAATTTCAATATAAAATTATATTTTTCCAATAATTGTTCTTTTAAATTATTGTTGAATAATTTATATTATATATATATATATATATATATATATGAAAATTACATATTTATTAATGAAACTATGATCTTGTGTAAGTACGAGATAATTAAGATTATAGATAATAAATAAAGTAGTCTGCAACATATTAAAGCATGAAATATTTAATGAATGGTTGCTAGTACGGTTCACTAAATATTATGAATACATGTGATCTAGATCTGGATCACTGATGTGGATAGACATCTTAGTGAAAGTACCAATTAGATTATATAGGACATGACCGATGTGGATTAATATCTTTATTAACTTATTGTTTATCATAAAAATTTAATACACATCAAAACTAATGAACATATGTAGATCAGTTTGAATCCTGAGTAGTCATGAACTCCTATGCATGTCTACTAAGTTTTTTATTCACTCGTTAAGGTTTGTTTGTAAAATAGACTAGTGACTTTTGTTTTGAAAATTCAGGGATTTGGATGGCTGGGAACATTATCTTACAAGATTTAGATTCCAAGCTTTCCTAATAGATCGTATATTAGTTACCTTAAGTGTTAATTCTGGAATTGAATGGTTATTGAGCTCAAATTTATAATATGATTATAAATTGGTCGTTAATTAGAAGGGTAAAATGATAATTTTGACCAACTCTAATTTACAAGCCAATAATTGGATGACAGAACTACATGAAGTGATTATATCAATTGACTACATGAGAATATTATGTCATTATATTATGTAATTACTATTCCATATTTATAGTAGAGTAATAATAAAATTAATAAATAAGATTATTTAATTAAAGAGTTTAATTAATAATCTGGTTTATTGGAGCTTAGAATTATGGTCCATGGTCCCCGATACACATTTGTACTACACACTCTAGGGTGTGAATATTTCAGGACATGAGAAAATGACAAACTTGCGAAAAGAATTAAATTTTTGGGCAAATATATAATTATGAGATAATTATGTGTAATTAATTAAGAATAAATTAATTAAATTATTTAATGTAATTTTTGGAAATTACAAAAGTTGGCGGCTAAATCTTAAGGGTGAGACTAGACCAACAATGTTTCTTCTCTACTCCACTCTCTACACCTGCAATAGGGGAAGGTAAAGTAGAAGACCAAGGAAATGGGTGGTCTCCTTTTTACTCCTCCGAAGCTTAAGTCAGTAAGGGAGGAAGGAGAGAAAATTAGATAAGTAGTTGGAAGTTGTTACGTACCTTTAAAAGTTCATTTACTAGGATATTTATAGTGGGAAGCTGGCATTGAGGCTGGGTTGGTTCTGTACAATAGCAGACCTCTCCTCCAATGGGATGCCTCCTTGGAACCAACCCCCGGCTTCAGGCTTCTCTAATTGGCTTGGTAGGGTATGAGGTATCAGGTGATGACCTCGAGTGTCAGGACAACCTATCCTCATATCTCACAATGTACTTCAACGACCTCTATTGGGCCGTAATAAATGGATATGGTGACACCCTGCTTGGTGCAGGTTGACTGACTCCTTGAGTAGTGGGCTTCATGCCTTGTCTCGTACCTCATCCTTGATTGGTCTAGGTGTATTATATGTATAAGATGACACCATGCAAGCTTCTACCTCGACCTAGGTTCCCTATTTGAATTGAGGTGGGAGATTTCCCACCCGTAAGCTCCTCTTCAAGCACGAACCTCTCTATATTGGGACTTACCCAAAATACGAGCTGATTTACATGAACAACATCTACGATCCTCGAGAATCTTGAAATGTTTGGCCAGGGTCTGGTCTCCGAGGTCACCTCAAGACCCTTTACGAAGAGTTACGCCTAAGCCTCAGGCTCTCTCGGGGTGCCCCCAAGAGGGTGGCCACGAGGTGCCCCCGAGGGGTGTCCTGGGGGTTCTCCAGAGGGGGTTGGCCTCGGGGTGCCCCGATAGATGTCCTTGGGCTTCCCCAGAGGGGGTGGCCTCATGGTGCCCTCGAGGGGTGGCCTTGGGTTGCCCTCGAGAGGTGGCCTCGGGGTGCTCCTGAGTCGTGGCCTCGGGACTCCTTGGGGAGTTCGGCCTCGGGTCCAGAGGACTTGTGGCGCCCGGTCTTCAAACTATTTCAATATGTTATAGGATCCTAAGAAATATGATTTGAACCTAGAGAGTCTCGGATGACCTCTAACATGTCCTAAAGGTCTTTTTCAGATATCCAAAAAATGTGTATAACAACAAATAAATAATAATATCGATTAATTTAATGTTGATCGATTAGTGAGACATAATATTTTATTTGTAAAATTAATTAATATTAAATTATTATGATATACTGATTCGATTTGGTTTATCTAATCTGTTAATTAACAGATAAGATAAAATATTGGAAGATTAGATAAGTTTATTTTAAATTAACTGGTATCCTAGATATTTATCTGATTCATATATAAATTATAGGATAATTGCCACGTGGCATATTAGACTACCGCATGTCAGTCTCTGATTTTTTAATCTGAGACTAGCATGAGTTACTATAGTACCACGTGGCACTACAGTAACACGTGGCACACTGTAGTGCCATATAGCACTATAGTGGTGCTGTGAATCAGCAATGTCGTGAAGTACTGCTGATCCACACGGTACACTGTAGTGTCATATGACACTGCAGTGTTGGCTCGATTGTAGTGGATCCCACTACAATGACACATTTATAATTAATTTATTATTTTGTAAATCCCTAAAAATCTAATGATCCTTGGTCTAGATATAGATAGATATTATTCTATTGGCCTCAGAGTGTGCAACTGGGTGATTAAAGGTTAATAAAAAAGCTATGTGAGTTTTCCTAATTTTCTCTAAGTTTTGTCTCACAGTAGTATTTCTCAAAATTCTTTAAATCTTATGTGTTGAGTACATCTAGATACAGAAAAATATCTTTGATTTATTCTACGTGTACACACGTCCTAGTGTGTTTGATGATTGGTTTGGGAGATCTTGATGTGGATCTCGCAGTATGTTGTTTGTGGGATTATAAGTTCGTTTATTGCAAGGAAGCTTGATAAGACTACAAGAGGTGTAACTCTTATCTTTGTATATGTTTGATTTAATGTATAGATATATAATGTATCCGATGAGAAAATATATATTTTCATTAAAAGTTTTTTTAGAAACCGTAGCGTCGCAATTATTTTTGTTTTCAATCGATAAAGTTCAAAAGATTTTTTTTTAAACCACCACGCTTTCGTCGTGCGCCGCCGTCAATTCCAACATGTGTAACCTAAAAAAAAGGGTGATAAAATGAATCTATTATTTCTCTCATTATTCTCTCTCATTTATTCCATACTGTAAAAGTCATTTCTAAATAATTTTGTTCTGATCTCCACTCCATATTAATTAGTTCATTTTATTTATATAATTACTTAAATAATTGTTTTTATTTACTGTATATAATTTTCGTAACTCGTTAAATATTGTTTTGATATTATATATATATGGAGTTTTAATGATAAACTTCTATATTTTTTTCATTGACATTTTAAGTTGTAGGCTAAAATACTAAAGAAAAAAATTGCCGCTATTTTCCGAAATATGTTTCTAACAAGTTAGATTCTGCTAAAAAACCCAATCTTTAAAGCGGCTTGGATGTTAGACATTATAGATGTATATATTTGGGACGAAACCTAAATATTCAATTTTTTCACTGTCATCTCGCGTCCCATTCTGTCCTACTCAGGACACGAGAGTTTTGTCCCTTTCTATCCCTTTAAATATTAAACAATTGTATCGTCCCGTTAGACTCGAACTGTGTGCGAGACATGAAGGATTTTTTGGGTCCTTCCCACACCTCGAATTTCCATGGCGGCATAGGATCTTCATGAATTTGGAAATTCATTAATTTGTATTATAAAGAGTATTGAAATCCAATATTTTTCTTGACATAGTGACACACACTCACACACGCGGGGATAGAACAGAAATAAAACATAAAAATGACAGCAGTTAACTACCTCCAAAAGTGCTAATCTCCCAAGAAGGTTATGAAACTAGTTAATACAATTTTGAGAAACTTTTTATGGACCGGAAGAACAGATATTTGCAAGGGTTACAAAATTGTCTGGCAAATCATTTGTGCTCTTTATAAAGCAAGTGGTTTGAACTTAAAGGACACTACTATATGGAGCCAGGCTGATGTTTCTAGGTATTTCTGGAAGTTGGCTAGAAGGGATAAAAGCTCCTTCTGGGTTACTTGGTGTTTACAAACCTACTTAATGGGCACTCAATTTTTATAGTGGAATGCATGCTGACCCCTCATGGTCTTGGAGGAAATTGATCAAATTGAGGGAGAAAATTGCTCACTTATGCAGTGTTAAAATGAGAGATGGTAGATCAATTTGTCTATTCACTTATTTGTAGCTCCCATTAGGCTCTACTTTAAAAGTTTGGTCTTGGTATTATCGTTCATTCTCGTCATAAGGTTAATTTCCCCCTTACTTTAATTGTTAGAGAAGGACAATAGTTCTGGCCTAGCACTTTTTTTGAGCGTTTATTGTCTTTCAGAAATTTTAATTCTCTTTTGCCTTTGCATGGAGAGGATAAATAGCTCTGGGATGGTGATGACTTCTCTACTAAACATACTTACAGCAAGCTAGTTGGTGATCTTCCTTAGATTGATTGGTGAAAAATTAGTTAATTTTCAGGCCATATTCCAAAATGTGTCTGTATCATTTGATTAGCTCTTCACAACAGGCTTAGTACCAAAGATAGAGTCTCTCATTGGAGTCATGGTATTGACCGTGAATGTGTCTTTTGTATGGATGTAGATGAATCAATAGTACATCTATTTTTTTAGTGTGACTACACTAGACATCTTATTCATCCTCTTATGAGGAAAGGGGGACATGATATATCCTATATGACTGGCCTACTTTTCTCTTATGGATTTCTTCTCTACAGTAGCAAAAATTATATGAATCTGAGTTATAGGCTTATATTTTCTATCTTTGTTTATTGTTTGTGGCTAGAAAGGAATAGGAGAATATTTATTGATAAATGTTTGAAAACTTGTTTGATTACTAGAAATATGTGTCTTATAATTAAAGAAAGACTTCTATTTCTCGATAAAAGTAGAGATTTGAAATTTGGTGATTATATTTTTGAATTTTGGATGTAAACTAGGTTCTTATTTTGATTTTGTAGCTCATGGAGTATGCTATTTATACTAGTGTAATATTTTTTTGGTTAATACAATTTTTTGTCTTTGACAAAAAGAATGCTAACTTAAGGAGGCCACACAACTGCTTACCCTCACAATTTTTTTTACCATTTTTACCAATTTGGGACTAAGCTTGTTTGAATATCTAGTACACCATTGTATAATTTGTTGTCACGTGCATATTTTATTTATATTTTTAGAAGATAAATGGATTTACTCTTAAATTTAAAAAATTTACACATATAATAATATAGAGTAGTATTCAGTTTTCTCCACCAGAGAATGAAAAATCTACATAATTGAGTGTTTAACGTCATTTTCCGTGTTTGCTATTACTTCAAATTTTATTTCTCAGTGGGACCCACATGTTTGAGCGAGTTGAGTGTTTTTTAATTTATCAACTTAATTACCTCCAAATTTAGCCGGCACTCAATACTCCAAATTGAGGAATGCTTTTCCTGTCTCTTTATCGTTCCGGTCTGTTGGAGCTTCACTGGCTTTCGTCTTTGGTTCTTTATTGCAAATAAAATAATAAAAGTCCAATGACTTTTGCTATTATAATCTTTCCGACCCCGAGCTTTTTTTCTAGGCATTTCAACCCAAAATAAGAAATTGTATTGATATTTATATATAAAAAACATGGCAAATAAAAAAATAAATAATAATTATATTATCGCATGATTTTAGTAATTCTTCATCTTCCAAGATAAATTCCCTTATTTGTGTCTCATAATTAAAAAGAACTAGCAGGATCAATGGATCATTACCCTCCAAAGCTTACTTAGATGTGAGGACAAGTTTTGGCATAATTTAGTGAGGGTTGAGTGAATTTACATTCTCCAAGATTTAGAGGGGTATTTATAGGGAGGGTGAACCCGGGGTGACCTCTGGACATCGTCATGTCAGTTCGAAGTAAGTGAGGGGTTGTTGGAGGAAATGATCAAGCATTAAAGTTTTGAGCATTAAATTTAAATAATCTATGACTGTCGTACACCATCTCCTGGAGTATCACCATATTGTATTCTTCCCAACTCCAAATAGGCCCGTTCTTAGATCTGCAGCTCTATGGTTTCCCCAAGCTGCTAGTCTATTGAACTAGGAACTCCTAGGTTTGTTTTGCCTCCTAGGTGAACCCCTTACACGTGTCGTCTCTATGAGTCATCTAACGAAATACCCATAACAAAATCCCTGGGATCGTTTATTTTCGATTTTCCGAGTGATAAAGTTCGTGGTAAGCTTATTTTTCAGCATTTTCTCATATTTGTTACAAGTATTCTCATTTGTCATGGTAAAGTTATTTAGTCTCGTAAAATAACAACCTCACGTTACTTTCTCTACCACTTTTTACCAAATAACTTTCTCATCTTACAACACATCTATACATTTTTCAAAATAACTTTTACTTTCCCAAATCCCCATAAAAATATCATTATTTGTTTCAATTATTCCTACTTGATTATTCCTACTTGATTTTGATATTTTATTTTCTTCAAGACCAAAGCCTCACAAAAGTGTTGTAAAATATTTTGATCCTGGTGAAACTAAAACGGTCATGCGATTTTTGAGATTTTTTCGTCCATTCTGACTCGTCTGCCAACTCATCTCGGGGTCGTCTCGTGAGATTAAGATATACACGTTAATTGGAATGAATGAAAATAAAATATTAAGTTTGAATTAAAGATATATAAACTCTTCATATATACAAAATCTAAAATCTAAATTATTAGAATATATGTTAATAATATCAAATATTTTTTTAAAACTAATATTAATTTATTCCCTAAAATAAATATTATTCATAAACTATCAATATTTAACTAGATTGTTTATCACATCTCATTTTTTGTGTGGAGGATCGGACCAGTGAGACGAAACTATGAATGACGGGTCTCTCAATCATTTAGATTCAGTTTTAGATTGTATTTAACCAAAATATAAAAAAAATTACATCATTATTCTATTTTGTTCCTGTGACAGAACTAAAATATTTTGCCCGCTCAAGTCAGAAGGGAAGGATATTGATAACCATGGTATACATATCTACTAAAAAAGTATATGTAACTGGAAAATTGTTATATATTATTAAATATTTTAATGTGTTAATATAAATGACGGTTATTTATATCAGATTTATTTTTATTCATAAAAGAGGAAATTGTATGTTAATTAATTTATGGTATCAGATAAAATTTAATCAAACACGGCATGAATTATTAAGATTTTTTAGTAGTTCTTAATAGAGAATCTGTATACAATTTTGTTATGTAATTTTGAACAATATATTTTGTCATTGAATTTATTTGTACAGCGTAAATAAAAAAATTATTTTATTTTTTGGCGTAGTAAGAAAAAAATAGTTGATTTAATTTTATTGATGGGATAATAATTAGTGCGTAAAATAATGTGTGTGTGTGTATATATATATAAAAGAATTATAATCTATAAATAATTATTGACAACAAATTACAAGTTGATAAAAAAAAGAAACTATAAATAATAAATAATTTTATTACTTTAATATAATTTATATAACTTTCCCAACAATTTTATCAAACTTTTCCACACAACTTTACCCAAATATCTTACATACCAAATAAGAAAATCATACTTTCCAGTAATTTTTTTACTTAACCAAACATGATAATCTTAATATCTTATCATTTAAATTTACCACTTGAACTTTTTCAGTATTTTTATTTAATTCGTATCAAACAACCCCATAATAAGTTATGTGCTCTGTATGTTGGACAAACCTTCCGTTTGTTGAACTATCCTAGGTTGTCTTTTATGACATTTCCTTGTACGCGCTTAATTTTATGGCTAGCTTGTTTAGAGAGAGCGAGAGCCATAAAATTAGCAAAACCTGAATACTGTAATCATCACTTAGTTGCAGTAAAATGATGCTCTAAATAAAATGAGCTCAATTCCTGAAAGAAAAGCTGGACACATATTTAAGAGACAATTCTAAAATAACATATAGTAACGATTTCAACATATATGCTGCTGATAGAATGCCTTTTACACTCTTAATCAGTTAAATCTCCATCCTATTTTCAACCTTAATAAAAAAAAAGATGAAAAGGTAAATATTATGGTTGATAGAGCTTATCCCCACATCTGCATTTCCATGAGAGGAGATAATAGCTATCATCATCCCCATGAGAAGATGCTTTTAAACTCTTCACAAAATGAACAGGAATTACAAGAGTAGCCATGCAAGGCCTGCAATTAAAGCACTTGTTCACACATCCCGGTGGCTTTGAACCCAGCACCATCTTCTTCTCCTTCATCCAACTTTCAGCCTTTCCATCTGAAAAGTCCATAAAATAGAAAAAAAATTCATTATTTCTCATTCCCATCTTTATCAGATTCTGAGACAACTTTCGTATTAAACTGTAAAATCACCCAGAAAAAGTTTGCAACTAAAAACAATGTTAAGTGATTAAAATAAATTGGGATTTTTGTAAATAATTAAGGGAAAATAAATAATTAAAAGATTTCAACAGAGAATTGGATTTTTTTACCTGATAAGGGAGGTAGAAAAGTGCATGAAAAGATGAAAGCCACAGTGAATGCAAAATTAAGGAAATGTGGATAGGATCTTGGTGTGGCTGTGGCCATTTTGATAAGAAGCCGAGAACGTTGATGTTGATATGATTGACTCTGATTTATGTTACAGTGCAATGCAGAAAGAGATAACAAGAAAGAAGAACAGGAGGAGCTTTAAAAGGATTGGATACTTGGTGGAGAAATAGATTTGTTTCTTTAATATAATAGAAAAATTTGAAGAGTGTTCCTGTCGAAGAGACATGTCTCTGTTTCCATGGCCCTGTTTACCAATAGAACTGTTTTCTTCTAGAAAAAAAGAGAGAAGAACTTGATTTAATTACTTTCCCCTTCTGGGAAAATGGTGCACTGACTTTTGGTTGTTAGTGAATGACTGTAAGTTGACCATTTGATAATCCTTAGGTGATAGATACAAATCGAACTCAATGAACATTTTGTATTTCTCAAAGACTTAAACTGTCACCAATTGAGTCTCACAAGACAAATAAAGATTTTTTTAATAATGCAGAGACTAATTCTACGGGTCCTGAGATGTAGTATGGACTATGGATGGGTCTACGAGTCTGAGCCCCCATTTATTGTATGTTCCAATACTAGCTAAGTAAATTTTTAGTGACTATGGACGATGGTTCGAACTAGAGACGTATAAAGATCAAGAAAGATTTCAATTAGATTATTAATGATATAATAGTAATAAATAATAGGGTTAGGTGTAAAAATACCTCTTGCCATTTGATGGTTAAGCAGTCACACCATCTGCACAATTTTTTTAGTCATTTAGTACCTTTATTTTATTTTATTTCAATTAAGCTCCCCGTTACACTAAAACTTCTAGTAAAACATATCAAACTAAAAACAAATTACGTTGCAAAATCATTTAATAGAAAAGTTTTGAAGTATCGTCGATAAATTATTGAAAATTTCAGTTATATAACTGTCATGATCAGACTTAACTACAAATTTAAGTTGATATACCAAATCCACCAAAGTGGATTTGTACAAGAATGCAAATTTAAGTTGTACAAGAGTGTAATTGCAAAACAACTAAAAAAAACATATGTACTAAATCCACTAACATTTGTACAATAATGCAAATCGTATATGTATATGTATAAATATAAATCGTATTTAGTATATGTACATGTATATTTTACATGAAAATTGGAGAGGGAGAGGCGGAAATTTAATGTCTCTTCAACAAGGAAGCAGGTTGGCAATGGGAAAGGACAAAAGAAGAAGTGTCTTTTACCTGGTTCATGGTGGAAGCTTGTCAGTTAATAAGCTTTTGTACACAGTAATAACAACTAGTGGCTCAAGAAAAAGAAAGGCTTCGATTCACTATTTGACCTGAAACTTTTTTATTTTCACCTTCTACTTTTCCATTTGGTAATTTCTTTATGTACTCCGTGCCATTACAAAGTTAAAACATTTGAATCAAAAGGCACCATTTTTCTTTTTTAATTTTTCAGTAAGAGAGATATTTGAACTAGAGACTTACGTCCACTTGAATAAATGTTTCGACTGGTATTGGATTTCCAGTACGTGAAATTTGTAGAGCAGACAGAAAAATACAGAATTTTCGGGTTTTGTAAAATTGTAGACCAGACAATTCTATTTTTCACGAGAAGCATAGAATAGCTTGTTGGGAAATGTATTCTCTATATCTTGTTTTCATTTCATGCCTAAATTCAATTTCTCATATTTCCAAAGGGCATGGGTCTAAAAAGGGGTTGGGGAAAGGGGCAATCCCGATGGGTTTGCTTACAAGATGTCAAAACTTTTTAAAGAGCAAAATGGCTTCTAGGTGAAACTCCTTTGGGGACAAGGATTCTCTATTAGTCATGTTTAATGCACGTGTGAGAAAACGTGTTGACTAATTGTATCTTGTCAAATTAAGATAAGACGGGTAATATTAGAATAATATTATTATAATTTAGATAAAACCGTCCATAAAATTATTCTCATTTTATGTGATACATTTATATATTTTGCACACATTAAATTATAATTTATTTCTCTTTCAATTCATTCATGAAAATGAGTTAAGCAAGTTTAATGCACGTATGGGAAACACATGTCATTGGAATAACATAGTTATACCATAAATAGAACCACCCGCAAAATGATTCTCATATGACTCTAGAAATCATCAACAATGTTGAGCTTTACACTGTTTTTCTAGGGTTTTAGATATGTTTTTTATGGTTAAAATGTAAAATACACATTTGTACTTTGATCAAACTATAAACTATACTCATAAATTTTGTTTCATATTTTTATACCCCTACACGTTGACTAAACTATAAAACATACCCCCTCATTAGAAATTCTGTAAAAAATAACTTTAAAAGGCACTTGCCACGCGTCCGTTAACAAGACTATTAACGGAAGTGAAGTTAATCGCTTCTTTCTTTTTTTACTTTTACTTTGTCTTTTTTTCACGGCCCTAAATTGAAAATTACAGAGGGGGAGGGGTTTCATCGCGCGATAGAGATGGAAGATGTCTAGGGTTCTATTTTTTGGCAAGATCTGGGGGTCAAAGAGGTCAAAATTTCTTGAGGGATTCTTTCAGGTATGTACTTTATTTCGATTATTCATTTTTTTCTTCCAATTATGGGTTTTCATAGCTCAATTTCTGTTTTTTATTTCGGGGATAATTGACATATATCGCTCATTTTATGTTCTCGTTGGTTTCTGTTATGGGTTCGTTGATTTCTGTTCTAGATTCACTCAATTTTTGTTATGTATTGATTTCGCGTTGGTTTTATAGGGTTCTGTTTATGCGGTTTATGGGTTCGCTCGATTTCTGTTATATGCATATGCGGTTTCAGGTTCTCGTTGGTTTCTGGGGTTTTAGGTTCTCGTTGGTTTCTGGGGTTTCTGGTTCTCGTTGGTTTCTGGTGTTTCTGGTTCTCGTTGGTTTCTGTTATGCGTTTTTTTTTTGTATTTGTTATGCACAGATTTGGCTTTTTATTTTTTATGGGGTTATTTGTTTATACACAATTATGGAGTTTTGTACTGTTTTATTTTTGTTTTGTGTTTGGCTTTGTTTTATTCTGTAAAGTTTTATTTGTTCTATAAAGTTTCTTTGTTTTGTTTTGTTTTGTTTTCTTCCATGAAGTTGCTTTGTTTTTAGGCTTTGTTTTGTTGTTCGAGTATTGTTTATCTTCTGTAACTCCTATGTTTTGTCACTGTAGGTGAAAAGGACAACAAGTATTGTGAAAATGAGGGACGTAACACCAGAGATTTATTGTGGTTGTACGTTTGAATATGTTTCGAAGATAACATATAAAACGGTGAGCTATGTAAGTTTCATAATATTGATCTTGATTTATTATCCATATCTAGAAATAAAAGGTATAGTGGAAGAAATAGGATATGGTAATATATAAAGGTATAGTTATAAGTTCCCACATGAAGACTTGAGTATGTTAAAGCCTATGTGTTCTGATGTCAATATACACGAAGTGTTCTCTCAACTTGAGTTATTTGGTCATGATTTGCTGCAAGTTTGTGTCACATCCATTGAATAAATTTATTGAAAGTCAAGGTGAATGTAGTGTTCATGCACCTAGTATTGTATCTCCCCTGCACTTGCACTTGCACTTGCCCCACATCCTGAATTAAATGAACTTGCTCTTGAGGAAGATGATGATAATGATAATAGGTCTAGTGATGTGTTGGAAGATTTTAGTGAGCCGGAGGATGGGATAAGTTGATGCAAATCAATTTCACATAAATGAGAATGACTTGAACAAATGGCTTAGTAATAAGAGTCAAAATAATGACAAAAGAAGCATAGAAACACATGTCAATTAATTGGTAGTAAGAGTCAAAATAATGACAAAAGAAGTAAAGAAACACATGTCAATATTTTGCATACATTAAATTACAATTTATTTCTCTTTTAATTCATTCATGAAAATGAGTTTGCGAGTTTAATGCAGGTATGAAAAACACATGTCAATTAATTGTATCTTACCAAATCAATATAAGAGGGTACTATTAGAATAACCTAGTTATACTATAAGTAGAGGCACCCGCAAAATGATTCTCATGTGACTCTAGAAATCATCAACAATGTTGAGCTTTACACTGTTTTTCTAGAATTTTAGATATGTTTTTTTAATTTCTCAAAAATAAATTTACAAAGTTGTAACAAAATTCGTCCTAAATCAGTACTAAAATTTCGTAAATATTAATGTCAAACATGTCTTCAGATATTAAATTATTTTTAAAACATTACTTCTCTTTTTTTTTTTGTCAAAAGTTAAATATATTAACCAAATGGAAAACATAAAATAAATGAATGCAAGGGCATACCAAGATATTTACAACCTACAAAACCTTATACATGGTACAAGGAGGTAACCTAAGACAAACAAAGATGACCTAGATCCACCTATCAAGTAAATCAAGGTCAATCCTGACATTTTTAACAGTTTGAAGAAAATAAAATCTCTCTCTAACCATAGTTACAATCTTCTTGGAAATAACAGGAGACTTAACAATTTTAGCTAGAAATACTCTTCTATTTCTGTCAATCCAAATATAGTAAACAAAGATAGAAAATAAACACTTCACGACAAGGCCAGTTGTAAAATTTCCAGAAGCAATGTGCCGGAACCAATGGATGAAGCTCTGACAAGTATTTATTGCAATACAGATTACACATGCCCGACGGGTCAACCAAGATTCTGTTTATAGCTTTGCACTCAGAAAAACAAGTGAGAAACTGATTCCAATCTAGAGGGGCAGAAAACACAAACTAAGCCACCAAAAGGGCTTATGGTACTTGGATGGATTGCAAGAGTTTTAGTTCTTGGCCTTTTGAGAGCAACATTGAACCCATGTCAGACCTGGCTATATAAGGTTGCAGAAGAAAGGGACTGAAAGGAAGTAGAACCACACACATATATATATATTTATTGCACACATATATATAGGCACACACATGCATGTATTAGTTGAATAGGATGTTGGAAAAAATAAAAATTCAATCACGTTCGTTTACGATGAAAAACAATACATCGTGTATTCAGTTTTCCAGACATACTAGATATTTTCTCTCAGCCACGAAGCCCATATAATTTTTTTAACAAGGGTAGAATCAAATTAAACAAAAAGCAAAGAAATCCAACTAAGACAAAAGGCAGAGAGGAACATAGAATTCTGAATATGTTTTGAACATAAGAAAGACTGCAAGCCAAAAAGGGCGTATATATATTAAAAAGAAAGGCCAGAGTGGGCGTTTGATGATATTGTCCTCATCTTGTTACACAAGCCACTATTCTGCACTCATAGTCTTCTTTTTCTTCTTTTTTTCTTTTTTTCTTTTTTTTTTGTAGAAATTCAATGTTTACAAGAAATCATTCAATGACTTTTCAAATTTAAGCATTTTGTGATGTCTTTCACGTCACATTCTTAGTCATATAACCCGTCTTGTTCCCACACGTCCACGAGAAAATCTACCATTTCCTGCAAATTTTTAAATCATTGATCAACAAGATAAACTACGATTTTCAGACGAGCGGGATGGAGACTTACGCTGAGAGGAATTGGTTGTGGAAACGGCTTGTTGCTTCCCAGTAAACTGTCATATGCCGCTTTCCAACTGCAAGCAAAATATTTTGGTACGGAGAGATGATAGGGAATGGCAAGATGCAAAAGAACAAAGACCAATCAATAACCAGCCTATTTCACGTGCACTAAGTACTTGTTGAAACCATTGTTGATTCAAATAGGTAAGAATTCAAAATGGGCATTCAACCAGAGTCTTTGATGTCTTAGTAACTCTTATTCAATTGAGTTTAGGAAAGGTAAAATGACAAAAATCCAGTTATAACTTCATATATTTTCCTGCGCATACGTGTGGACAGCAGGCAGTAATTATGATTTGATAATTGGACGATGGGGAAACAGCTTACTTTATCATTGGCTCTCGAGCCTGCTTAGCTCGGTCTGATTTTTTATTTCCCGTCCAGCGGTGCCTAGTTTGATTCCAGAGAAGAAGACCTACAACCAAGACACACACAATAAGTTATTATACTGTTATTGAAAATGATTGCTTGTCAATTTTAGCAGCGAATAAGGATGTATAAAGCGCAGAACTTTGAGACCTTTCAGATATATTGCAGCAAGATGAAGTAAAGCATGGAGTTGAACAACATAAAACGAAACAAAGAGCTAGATAATCCTCAACCATGAATGTATACTCTGATATCAGTAATGCAAAGAGCCAGCTTAATCCTCAACAGTAATCAGTTGCAATGAACCAAAACCCACCAAATAGTGAGTTGCGTGAACTTTTAGTGTTCATAGCTATATCACATGAGCTAGTTAAGTAAAGTCACTGGAAGCTCACCGTGATTAACAAATTCAGAAGGAGTGTTAGCATTGCCAGAGACACTATGTGAATCAAGCATCTGGTTGGCTGTGCTGATTGATGACATACTTCCCTGTGATTGGCCAGCACTGTTGTCCATATCAAATGTGCTTGTGGTCCAGAAATCCTCTGATACGCTAGATTTCTTCCCTGTCAGACCTTGAAGTGATAAGCCTTTCGATGGTTCATCCAATGTAGTAATCACTTTCGGCTTGGTATGGGATCCAAGACAACCACTGCTCTGTTACAAATCACATATGATCATGAAACTGACAATACCACTAATCAATAGCAACAAGAACATAAATAATCTTTAAATTCCATTTAACATTTTAAGTAGAAACTAAAAGATATTCTCCTCAACTTCAAAGCTTGAAAGGTATGAAAAGTAAGCAACCGACGCAAAAGAGAATAAGTAAGTGCAGAAAACAAATACCATAATAAAACTATTAGCAATGGAGAAAAGAGTCAAATGACAGAAAATATATAAACTCAAAAAGAAGTCATCAACAAGCTCTTGCAGACAGTTTGGACAGGATTTAAGAGATGTAAGACACAAAACGGCGTGAGGTAGTGATAAGTTACGCAATACATATGTCAACTGAGCCATGATCATTTGCCTAAACATTTGGCAGAAAAATGCCTCACTCCTAGACAGGAATTAAGAGATGTAACACACAAAAACGGCGTGTGGTAGTGATAAGTTACGCAATACATATGTCAACTGAGCCATGATCATTTGCCTAAACATTTGGCAGAAAAATGCCTCAATCCTAGACACTGGTAACCCAACATCCAGAAAGCTAGCAACTGTAAAATAACTCAATTTAGAGGATACAAGAATGTTCACATCAACCATAATAGTAAACGAATCTCTTTGAAATCAATGAGATTCGGGGGAGGAGATATGCATTGTATATTGAATTAGTTTACCAATCGAAGTACAAACAGCCTCAATCAGCAACTGGACTCACAATCTATAAACTAAAAGGGATCAACAAAAACTGGCCATGGAACTCGACAGATCAACGTTGAGCTAAGTTAGACTCTGTTCCAGAGAAGAGAATGCATAAGTCACATTCACAACCAATTTCCCCTTCCTCCTCTTCCACTTTCTTAAAGAAAATGCTTCTTTACTCAGTTCTACATTAGTTTTCTATATAATCAAACAGATAGCCCAATCAGTCCTGCAGATAATCAGGAAATTTAGATTCCGATTCACAAAGAAAGAAAATCAAAATCTCTAGAAAATTCGTTATGAAATGAAGAAAACGTACCCCATACATACAATATACAGAAAACCCAAAAGCCTAAATAGATCCACTGCTGAGGATTCTTCTTCAAAACCACAATCTAACGAAACATCCGATTCCAGAAATGGAGATGAGAGCCCTCCTGATAACAAGAAAATTCAAGGGTACAATAAAATAACTTAAAAGTAAACTCAACATAAGTCAGATTAATACGAGAAACGAAAGAAAGATGTTAATGAGACAGACCCTTGAGATTATAAGTCACTTTCAATTACTCTCGCTCTCCTTCCTGGAATCTCAAGCACCCTTTGGTCTACAAATTCTTCTCCTCCTCCTCTGCCAATTATTGGCGAAAGATAAAAAAATATTAATAAATAAAGTGCATAAAGATAATATTGTAGTTGCCCACTTGCCCAGTAATTTTTCTTGTTTCTTTTTTTGCCTTTCTTTCTTTCAACATAGCAATACTTGCCGCCACGTTAAGCAAAACTGCAAACAAATATGCTTAACTTAAATTTTAAATGATAACTCCACAGTTTAATTAAATAGTATCTAATGTCCTTATCTTATAAAAAAATATTGGAATATATATTCTCTATGTTCTATAAGGAATATATGAGGATGCAGAAATGATTTACTAACAGAAGGATTCTGTTTTTATTGATGTGATAGCATCAATTTTTATAAAATGTTGATACAATAAAAATTATAGGTGTTCAAGGTTCGGTTCGATCGATTTTTTGATAAAAAATCGAACTGAATCAAAACTTTGGATCGGTAATAAAATCGAACCATTCATGTCAAAGAACCGAACCGAACCATGAGTTTCGTTTCGGTTCTTCTGTTCGGTATTATTAATTAAAAAATTATTTTTAAATGATATTATTAAAAATATAATATAAAATCAAAGTTTTGTTTCGATTCGGTTCGGTTTGATATGAAATTATAAATTAAAAATAATAAAATATATGAATTTAATGTTTCGGTTCGGTTCAAAAACCGTCAGAAACTTGAACCAGACCAAAAACTTCAGTTATCTCATTTTCGAGAATATTTAAGGACAATTTTACTTGTAGACTTTATTCACTGTGTGATATCCAACTAAAAAGTTCATCAATACTTGATATATTTTTCAAGGGTACTTTGCACCAGTTGTTGTTAAATATGCACTCAAGAATCAAGAAAAGATCAAGGATTTAATACTCGTAAACCCTCATATATGAACTCTTAGACTTTTGAAGTTTTCAATTTTCTTCCATCTTCTTCTCAGTTTTAATATGTGCGGCTGCTATTGCGATTGATAAGATAGACATAGCCAATAAGCAGGGTCATGAAGAAGGAGTTGAAGGTAAATTATTTTTAAAAAACCAACGGGCATGTGAATTTTTCTCTATGTTGAGGGAATTATGGAGATGTTATATCCAAATACTTATATATGATATATAAGAGCCCTATATCCAAATACTTCTTAAAAAGGTTGTGATCTTTCACGCTTCACCAAGCAAACAGTTCTCATCTTGACTAAGTGAACAGTTTGTTCCTCGTAGAAAGCTTATTCTACTTATCAAAAACTTAAAGCTATGATTCATACTAGACTTCAAGAACCACACCAAGCTTACCTAAGGAAGCCTCATGAAAGGGTCTAAGTCTAAGAGCTCTGTAGTTGAGTGATTTTGGTTTTCTTTTTTGTTTCAGCCAACCAAAAAGGACAACTTACCCCAACCATTGTTGGCCTGCAATTAGCTGTCAACGCTCTATCTATTATCACGTAACCTTATTTAATTTCTCTTAAGATCGTTTGGCAAGACATGGTTGACTTGATTCTATTTATAATCCTATTGTTGGTTATGCTTGAAAGTTATGGAAGAAACATATTTTTGCAGTATCTTGTTTTCCTTGAAGTAAGGTGGATATGTGATAATATTTTTTAGTCCTTTGTTTTGATATCCACACGTGGCATACGTACGTGGAAGAGATGAAAACTGCATTGATTGATGAATGTAGATTAATTATATTTGTTAATCTAGACGTTATTATTTTAGGGCTTACTGCCCCCCCTACGGTCTGTGACTTGATGAACACAAATCACTGTGTTATGTGTTGTTTTATAGCATTCTACTGTTAGATTTGTATATGTGACAACAATGGTGATAAGAATTTCCGCATGATTAAAATTTGAACATGAAAAGATATGACGTTGGATTCTATTTGTTACATTAGTGAGTATTTATATACTTCTACCTCATGTTTTTACTAGCGAGTGTCTTTATGTATGTTCATAATTTTTTACTAGTAAAGAATCTATTTGCTCCATTAGAATTTTACTTTTTTCTAATTTTATGTTCATATGACAATGTATTCAATTCATTATAATTGTAGTGTATATTAGTTGTGAGAAATTTAAACAAGTACACTAACTATATTTTTTCTTTAAAACGTAGGACCTACAATCCCTTGAGACTTTTCAACTTGACATCAAAGTTTGAAGAGTTGAGCAATGAAAATTTGAAGTTATTTTATACCGTTTGTGAAACTTTTAGATGTTTTTTTGCTTTTTGAAACGAATGATGACTCTATTGTATTAGTAGACTAAGCACTAGTACTTTTAGATGATACTTTTGGATAATATTTTGTGAAAATGAAATGATGTACGAATGCATTTTAGTCAAGTAATGTATTAATTTTGAATACTTACATAAGTATGGAAACATGAGCATATAAATTGATTGAAAAAAATAGTATTTATAAAATGCCAGAAAAATCTCTTTATAAGAGGGATAATTTATAACAAAAAGCTATTTCAATGAGATTTAAAAAAAATTATGGTATCTGATTTAATAGGATACAAAAATACATGTGAATATTAATTTATGAGAATTAAAAACGCGTGTTGAATAAAAGTAACAGGAGTCGTAAAACCTCATTAAACAACGTTCTACAGGAGTCGAGAAATTGTGTAAAAAAAAGAGATACCATAGGGGTCTTCAAAAGACGCGATGTGCCTCGCGAAAAATGCAAACTGTTAATATGAGGGACTGTGACGGGCGCCGCATGATCCTTATGGATTACTTTTCACGGAGATATTCGTATTACAGAAAACTTGACATGACATGCTTATGCTAAGGAAATGGATGGTAAATTACGTCACCCAATCGATTCTCCATTGTAGAAGCTTATAGACCACGAGTGGCCAGATTCTGCTGCTGAGCCAAGGCATCTTTGACTAGCTATTAAGGTGATGGGGTAAATCCATTTAGTTCCCATAATAGTAAATATAATTGTTGGCCTATGATTATGGTGATATATAATCTCCCTCCATAGTTGTGCATGAAGAGAAAATATGATGTTAACATTATTAACAGCTGGTCTTAGGGAATTACGTAATGATATTGATGTTTATTTAGCGTATTTGATTGATGATCTTAAAGTTATCTGGAAAGTGAGAATTGAGGCGTATGATGCATATCGGGAAGAGAGTTTTACGCTAGGAGCAGTCTTAATATGGATGATCAAAGATTTTCCTACACATGAAAACTTATGTGAATGCAGTATTAAAGGTTATTATGCTTGTACAATATGTGCAGAAGATACATCTTTTATCAGGCCAAAACACAGTAAATAAAATGTATATATATGACATAGAAGATTTTTACCACTCCCGCATCCTTATAGAAGGCAAAAAGAGCTTATATATGCTCATCCACCTTTAAGTGGAAAATAAGTGTTGGAAAGGGTTGAGAAAATTAAATTTTATATGAAGGAATCTAACAATGCCCCTAATAAAAATGACTAATTTGACTGTATAGCCCTTTAAGAACTCAACTAATGAAAAGTAGCACACTTCACATCTTATATTATATACATATAAAGTTGGTATGTATTTCTTCAATGATGACACGTGTCCATTCTCATTACCTACAATTACGTCATATGTCATTGTATATTTAATGCATTGATATTAAATGTTTATAAAGTAAATATTCAAATAAATATTACTTATATGTAGTTAATACATAATTAGTGAGTTATTACAACTCCTTGATTAAAATTATAGAAAAGTAATAGAAAAATTACCATAAATTAGATTAAATGAATTTTATTTTCTATAATATCCAAACCATGACAAAATTAGTAATTTGCAGTTAGAGTATGATCAACTTCCATTCAATATATATAACGGACATATAGTTTAGGCCTTTTATGACATTACCTTTCAAGCTTATATATTTTAATATTTTTAAATATTTCTTCAATATTGTGAGTGGTGGAGGGTTCATAGGCAGAATTGGATCTATGTCTTTCAGAATCAGAAGTCTTCAATAAATTACAACACGTGACTATAGTAGTCAATAGTTACATTACCACCCATAATATAACTCACAATGAGATTGTAAAACTCTTATCACATGATTTACATGAATGCATCATTCCTGGTGGGAAAAATATATCACCTAAGAATCCAAAAATACAATCCTTATGGCAATAAAGATTGATGTCGCAGGTACCCCAAATCTTGGAGAAGATCAGGAAACAATGTTTGATGCTATTTATACACTTTTTATACAATAATTGAACACTTCAATGGTACACCAAGTAATATTACTTCACGTATCCATGATTAATTAACTAATCTTAGGTGTCCTACCCTAAGTGATTTTGCGGTACAAAAATATAGTTTTGTCCAGAGTAATGGCTAGGGATGATAGTAATCAATTTTTTGGAAAAAAAATTTATAAATGGCTTACCGAATTTGTTTGCCCATAAAATGAGAACCGTCATCAATGGTGACCTAGGAACATACACTATAATAGTCTCACCTATGGTACCATTATCACTACAGAAGGAATGATTAAGAATGTGTATTGATATGAAAATCAATAAACAAATTCAAAAAGAGAAGAAAACTACCAAATATGAATTAGGCAATTTCTGTGAGCAATACGGATTGCCAGCTATTGCTCATTCTCAAAAGAATATGAAAAATTCTCAACTCAATCCTATAAAAATTTACAAATCCTATAGGAGAAAATTTTACAAACAGAAAAATAAAAATTTTGACAAATATTTCTCTAAGAATAAAAATCATCCAAAAAGAAAATCTAATAAATAATTTATTGATAAAAGTAAAATCAAGTTTTTTAAGTGTGGTCAAAATGGTCATTTTTCTAACACTTGTCAAGTTAAAAATAAAGTTAATCAATTAAAAATATATGATGAAGAAAAACAAGAATTGTATAAAATTATAGAATCCATAGATTACTATGAAAGTAGTAATGAAAATTTAGGAGAATTTGATTCCTCTTATTCTAATGAATTAAACTCTTCAAGTTTTAACAGTGATTCTCATAACATCTCTATAGAGTGTAATGATAACTGTTATCAGAAATTTGTTGATGTTTTAAATAAAAATGAAGAACAGAAAAAACTTTTGTTAGATTTAATTAGTAGAATTGAAAATAATTAATTAAAACAAAATTACCTTAAAAGACTTAGAAATATAATCCAAAAGAAAAAAAATTCTAAGTATAATAATAATATTGTTAACCTTTCACAAACCCTTGAAAAATTCAACAAAATGATATTATAAAACTCTTAGTCACAAGATTTATAAGAATGTTTCATTTCGGGTGGGAAAAATATATCACCTAAAAATCCAAAAATACAATCCTTACGGCAATAAATATTGATGCCGAAAGAATCCTAATTCTTGGAGAAGATTAGGAAACAATGTTTGATGCTATTAATACACTCTTTACACAATAATTGGAACACTTGATTGGTACACAAAGTAATATTACTTCACGTATCTATGATCAATTAACCAATCTTAGGTTTCCTACCCTAAGTGATTTTGACGGTACAAAAGTATATTTTTGTCCAGAGTATGGCTAGGGATGATAGTAATAAATCTTTTTGGAAAGAAAAATTTATAAATGGCTTACCAAATTTGTTTACTCATAAAATTAGAATCATCACCAGTGGTGACCTAGGAAAATATACTACAATAGTCTCACATATGGTACCATTATCACTACAGAAGGAATGATTAAGAATGTGTATTGATTTGGAAGTCAATGAACAAATTCAAAAGGAGAAGAAAACTGTCAAATATGAATTAGGCAATTTCTATGAGCAATACGAATTGCCTGTTATTGCTTATTCTCAAAAGAATATGAAAAATTTTCAACTTAATCTTAGAAAAATTTACAAACCCTATAGGAGAAAATTTCACAAACAAAAAAATAAAAATTTTGACAAATATTTCTCTAAGAATAAAATTCATCCAAAAAGAAAACCCAATAAATAATTTATTGATAAAAGTAAAATCAAGTTTTTTAAGTGTGGCCAAAATGGTCATTTTTCCAACACTTGTCAAGTTAAAACTAAAGGTAATCAATTAAAAATATATGATGAAGTAAACCAAGAATTATATATAATTATAAAATCCATAGATTACTGTGAAAGTAGTAACGAAAATTTAGGAGAATTTGATTCCTCTGATTCTAATGAATTAAACTCTTCAATTTTTAACAGTGATTCTCATAGCATTTCTATAGGATGCAAGGATAGCTGTTATCAGAAACTTGTTAATGTTTTAAATAAAAATGAAGAACATAAATTTTTTTTTAGATTTAATTATTAGAATTGAAAATCATTAATTAAAATAAAATTACCTTGAAAGACTTAGAAATATAATCCAAAAGAAAAAAAATTCGAAGTATAATAATAATATTGTTAACCTTTCACAAACCCTTGAAAAATTCAATAAAATGGGATTATAAAACTCTTAGTCACAAGATTTACATGAATGCTTCATTCGTGGTGGGAAAAATATATCACCTAAGAATCTAAAAATACAATCCTTACGGCAATAAAGATTGATGTCGAAAGAACCCCAATTCTTGGAGAAGATTAGGAAACAATATTTGATGTTATGAATACACTTTTTTATACAATAAGCGAACACTTCATTGGTACACCAAGTAATATTACTTCACGTATCCATGATCAATTAACCAATCTTAAGTTTCCTACCCTAAGTGATTTTGACGGTACAAAAATATATTTTTGTTCAGAGTAATGGCTATGGATGATAGTAATCAATCCTTTTGGAAATTAAAATTTATAAATGGCTTACCAAATTTGTTAGCCCATAAAATTAGAACCATAATCAGTAATGACCTAGGAAACATAGAGTACAATAGTCTCACCTACTGTACCATTATCACTACAATACAAAAGGAAGGAATAAGAATGTGTATTGATATGAAAATCAATAAACAAATTCAAAAAGAGAAGAAAGCTGCCAAATATGAATTAGACAATTTCTGTGAGTAATACGGATTGTCTGCTATTGCTGCTTCTCAAAAGAATATGAACAATTCTCAACTTAATCCTAGAAAAATTTACAAACCCTATAGGATAAAATTTCACAAACAGAAAAATAAAACATTTGACAAATAATTCTCTACCAATAAAAATCATCCAAAAAGAAAACCTAATAAATAATTTATTGATAAAAATAAAATCAAGTGTTTTAAGTGTGGCCAAAATGGTCATTTTTCAACACTTGTCAATTTAAAAATAAACCTAACCAATTAAAAATATTTGATGAAGAAAACGAGAATTGTATAGAATTATAGAATCCATAGATTAGTATGAAAGTAGTAATGAAGATTTAGGAGAATTTGATTCATCTGATTCTAATGAATTAAACTCTTCAAGTTTTAACAGTGATTCTCATAACATCTCTATTAGGTGTAAGGATGGCTGTTATTAGAAATTTGTTAATGTTTTAAAAAAAATCTAGAACAAGAATATTTTTTATTAGATTTAATTAGTAGAATTGAAAAGCCTTAACTAAAACAAAAATACCTTGAAAGATTTAGAAAGATAATCCAAAAGATTTTTTTTAGTATAATAATAATAATAATATTGTTAACCTTAAAAAAGAAGTTACTCTTCGAGAACTTAAAAAAGAAATAAAAAAACATTAAGAATGAAATAAAAGAATTAAAGAATTCAAACACTGAAATAACAAAGAATTAAATCTTTTCAAAAAATAGAAAATTTAATTAAAAAATTTGAGTCTAGTGAATTAAGACAATCTAGTAAATCCCCAATATCACATAATGAAATTAAAGAATCTGTTGTCAACGTATAAGATGATGACAACTTCCTTCAAACCCTTAATCAAATAAACTTAAAAATGACACATAATGGTCAAAGTTAATATCCGAGACTTTGATTTCACCGTCATGGCTCTTATTGATTCAGAAGTTGACTTAAATTGTATGCATGAATGATTTGTTCCTACCAAGTACTTCAAGAAGATAAAAGAATATTTGTCCTCTGTCAATGGTATACGCACACATATCAATTAAGAAATCTCCAAAGTCCATATTTGTCAAGACAATGTATGTTTTAAGACATTATTTGTTTTAGTAAAAAATATTACAGATAAAATTATTTTGGATTTACCATTCATTTTTCTATTGTATCCTTTCACAACAGAGCATGATGTAATTATTACTTATCTCATGGATACGCCTGTCAAATTCAAGTTTTTTCTTTTTCTCACAATGAGAAATTGAAGACTTTAAAACAAGATTCAGTTTATAAAACTGTGAATTTAATTTCTTGTAAACAAAACAGCTATGTTTTCTTGAAAATGAAATAAAATTCAAAAGAATTGAAAAACAAGTTCAAATCATACTCTTAAAAATGAATTAAAATTCTTGAAGAGAAAATTTGTAAAGAATTGTATGCTAGCATTCTCATGCATTCTGGCATAGGAAGCATCATATTGTCAATCTATCTTATATTAGAGATTTGATGAGAAGAATATCCCTACTAAGGCACAACCAATTTAGATAAATTATTAATGCTTAAATTCTGTATGAAAGAAATTACAGAACTCCTTAATATAAATATTATCAGGAGAAGCATATCTCATTGTTCATAAATTGCCTTTATGTCCAAAAAGTAAGTGAAATTGAACGAGGAGTTCTTCGATTAGTCATTAATTATAAGCCCCTTAATAATGTTTTGAAATAGATAAGATGTCATATACCAAACAAGAGGGACTTAATCAACAGACTTGAAGTTGTTGTTGTATTTTTTAAGTTTGACCTGAAATCTGAATTCTAGAAAATCTAAATAAATGAGAATGATAAGTATAAAACTATATTTGTAACTCCATATAGTCATTATGAGTGAAATGTAATGTATTTTGGTCTAAACAATACTCCTAGTCAATTTTAGAATATAATGAATGAAATTTTCAATAAATTTACTGGTTTTTCTACTGTTTACATTAATGATGTCCTCAATTCTAACCCATTTACTTGCACACAATCATTTCAAGATCCTGTCATGGAAGAATTTAAAAAATTTGACCTATCAAACATTTCTAACTATCTTGAAGAAACTGGAAAGGTAAAGTCAAGAATACTCAACCAAAATTTATTTAAAACAAAAAAATTCAATGGAAGGACAACTGCTTTTTGCTCAAATTTTTCATTCATTGATTACGGTCATAACACATATAAATATCCAAGAAATAAATGGGTTGATGAATTGGATAAAATTCTGGAAGAAGTTAGGTTGAAGCATGACTTCAACGCATCATTAATTCAATGGTATGAAAAATATGAAAAAATAAGTTATCATAAAGATGATGAAATCTGTTATAAAGAGAGTAAAATTTTAACTATGAACCTATTGGGAGAAGTAATTTTCAAAATTGAGTTTTCAAACAAATTAGTCATAGAACTTTTTACATAGCATGCCTAATGGATTTCAAAAAAGTCATAGGCATGTTGTGGAATCCCTAACTAAAACAAGAATCAATATCACTTTTAGAAAGCATGTAAGGTTGATTAATGATTAGATTATAGCAGAGTCATCGACTCCGGAATTGGCCCTTAAGGACAAAATTAAAGATGAGTCTTCTACTCCTAGTCAAGCTCAATTAATAATTCTTGGGTCCATCAGACCTAATTTTCAATCAGCCTTTGTCAATCAATTTGACCATTTTCAATATCTGAACCTTTTGATGCCTAATCTCTTAATCAATCAATCACAAAATATAAGAAATCATCTCTATTTCTGAAAAAATCCAAGCAAAAATCTCTTTCATATTGATCTCATATTTACTCATATAAAAGATCTTGCTCAAATTGTAAAAGCCTATTTCAGACACAAGGACAAAAGTATCAGTTTCTACAGAGACATTCTCTTGGAAACCAAATCTATAAATATTAACCCAATTGAAAATCATGAAAGAAATATTCTCTATCATTCCTTCTATATGCTTAAAATTGGGACTATAGAAGGCTGGAAGGCTCATCCTTCAGCTATTAAAATACTTTTAAATAAAAAATAATATAATTATATTGATTATATTGATGTTTGGTACAATCTTCTTGCATCAAAATATTAATTTTTGTCACTCATGATTTTTAAATTTCGATTTTAAAATTGATTTTTAAAATTAGTTCTTAAGATGGTGGTCCATTCACGGTCCTGTCATGGAACTATTTTCGATAGATTTTCAACAATGTTTTTATTTATTTCTAAAAGTTTACAAGCTCTCACCAATTGAGATTTTTTTTCCCTCAACTTCTATGTTTCTCAAAAAAATATAAAATACCCCGGATCCTAAAGTGGTAATATGCAATTGAAGATGGAATCCTCGCCCAGCAATATTATATTAAATAGTGGGACACGTTTAATACCCAGAAAATAATTGCCTCCATTAACCCAAATCCACAAACCAAACAATCCAATTCAAACTCATCCAAAGAATCCAAACCTGGCTATAAATCATCTGTGAATTCTTGTTTCAATACTAATTAATCATTATAAATCAAAATTTAAAGACTTGTAAGTTTTATTTTCGTTAAACAAAAATTCACAGATGATTTCAATACCATGTCTTAAAATAAAATGCAATTCCGCCTCTTTTGGTAGCAGAGCCAAACCTGATAGGGTATTTACTACTTGCCTAATTCCACCTCTTTTAAACTAAATGCAATTCCACCCAAGTGGTTGAATTCTTGTTTCAATACCATGTCTTTAAATCAAACGCAATTTCGCCTCTTTTGTGGTATCAAGTAAGTAAGTAGTAAAAACCCTATCAGGTTTAACTTTGATACCAAAAGAGGAACAATATAATTAATGCTCCTTCTCACTAATTAATGTTGGAAAGAAAGAAGAAATGATTACAAAGAAAGTAGTTTTATTTTCCTTAAATAAATATTTGAATTATTGTTTCAATACCATGTCATTATATATATATATTAAAAGTCGGGTATGGACAGTCCCTAATGCACCAAGTGTCCATATCCAACAGTTGTTATGTGTAGTAAATATTTCCATTAATTATCAATTCATTGTTTTCTAAATTAAAAATGTACATTTTGATTATTAAATATTTTAATATAAAATAAATAAACAATTTTTTTTTGTTGAATTGTAATATGAAATCTTAATATTAAGTACCTTATATTATTTTCATAGGATATATTTTTATGCTACCATATTTTTAAGCTAAAAAATTCTATTTTGTTTTTCAAAAATGAAAAATTGTATCTAATTAAAAAAAATTACCCTCCCTTATGTCCTACCCAGTAACCAACCCCTCGGACAATTTCTGGTCTATAATAGCTAAAGCCTATAGCATTTTTTAATCTATTCAAATTCCTAACAGTTTCAAATAGAGTAAAAGTTTATATATTTATAAATTAAAATCTTATATGTTGTCACACATTTTACTAAGGTTGTCACCTTTTAGTTCCACTCCACAAATGCAACACTTAGTAATTTTGGGTATCTAGCTTTTCACCTTCCAATCTATTGTTCTTGATTAATTAATGTAGATTTAATAGTGAAAATGATTAAGATAAGCTTTTAACCGAAGGATGTGAATAGATTCTCAGTTATCACTACAATTAATATTTTTTTTTCAAATTATTAGCCTTAACTTCATTTGATGTTGTAGAGTATGATAAACAAACTCACACAAATCGAGACATTCTACTATTGAGACCTGAGACATTCTTTAATGAGGTTAATTCATACCGGCCTTTTTTATGTTGATTGTATTTATCTTTTTCTTCCCTATTAGATATGAGCAATCAACTTTCTTTCAAGATTATCAAGACACATTTGATGACGTTAATCTAACTAACGATGAATGAATAAAAAAGGGATAAAGGAAAAAAAGTATATTTATGGCAAAATCGTCAGATCTTCAGATCAATCAATTACTCAATAGAAGAATTTATCCTTGGAAAAATGTCAAAAATTCTAACAATTGGATAAATAAAGGAATATATCCTTGACAAAATGTCGATGATAGAATCAAGAAATTTGATGGAATAGCAATTTTAGATATCATGATGACTCTCCAGCATGCAGCAATAGTCATGATAAGTTTTCAAGAATACAATTATGACTTTCCAACATGAAGTAATAATCAATATACAATTTTCAAGATAAAAATTATCAATGAATATTTGTATTTTGTCTTATTGTGGAATTATTGTACAAGTTGTCTAAAGATTAGGCAGCTATTTATCATGTAAAATATTTTTACTTTAGTAGAAAAGAATAGTGCATGTAAGTGATGAGTTTCCGGTGAATCTCACTCCTTGCCTATAACTAGGTTACATTCTCACATTTGTGATTGAGAACTTGATTTTCACTCATACTTATTTTGAGAGAAAAACTTTTTTTGAAAAATAAAGTTTACTTCTTCCTCCTCTTTTGTAATCCTTTTTTTTTCTTTCTTCTCAACATTAATTAGTGAGTGGAGCACTAATTAATCATTACAATCAAAATTTGAATACTTGTAAATTTTATTTTCCTTAAATAAACATTTGAATTCTAGTTCCAATACCTTGTCTTTAAATTAAACATAATTCCGCCTCTTTTGATATCAGAGCCAAACTTGGTAGGGTATTTACTACTTGCTTAATTTTGCCTCTTTTAAATTAAACATAATTCCACCAAAGTGGTTGAATTCTTGTTTCAATGCCCTATCTTTAAATCAAATGCAATTCTGCCTCTATTGTGGTATCAAGTAAGAAAGTAGTAAATATCATACCAGGTTTGGCTTTGATACCAAAAGAGGAATAATACAATTAGTGCTCCCGCTCACTAATTAAGGTTGAGAAGAAATAAGAAAGGATTACAAAAAAAATAGTTTTATTTTCCTTAAATAAACATTTGAATTCGTGTTTCAATACACTATCTTTAAATGTATATATATATATATATATATAACAAAAGAGGCAGAATTATGTATAATTTAATAAATTAAAGACTATATATTAAGATGCAAGGATTGAACAAGAAAATAGTAAAAGTTGTATTAAGGTGTAAGATTAAAAGCTTACACAAACAATATTTATTGGCAACAATTAAATAGTGCTCCCACTCACTATTTAATGTTGAAGGAAAAAGAAGAAGAAATATTTACAATAGAGGAAAAGATGAAGGGAGCTTTGCTCTCAAAACCAATTTTTCTCTCAAATAGTTAAGAGTTCAAAACAAGTTCTGAGGAACAAATGAGAGAAGGCTAACTATTTATAGCCAAGTAAAGTGGAGTTTACCGGGAACTCATAACTTACCTGAACTATTCTACTCTACAAAAGTAAAAATATTTTACATTTTTACTTTTGTATACTTTTGGCTAGAAATAGTAAAAATCATAAATAGTTGCCTAATTATTTGACAACTAGTACAATTATTACAGAAAATGATAAATTATAAAGATTCCTCGATAATTGTTATCTCGATCTTCTCATGTCTTGATCGTTACCTTATTCTGGTGCAGCCATTATTGTCAATCCTTGATAATTGCTATCTTGGACTTTTGTGTCTTGATTGTTGATCATAATTATTGTCCGAAAAAGTCATTGGGGCTTGTTATTGTGCATTGGATTCTAGTTTGTGGAGAAGCCATTATTACTTATCTTGAAGATCATTATAACTGTTGCATTGTGCTGAAGTGTCATTATGATTCATCAACTGATTTTTGGCTTTTAAGCGTTTTGCCAAAGATACTTTTGTTCATTTACCACTGAGATCAATATTATTGAATGAGTCATTCAATTGCTGAGGAGTAACCTTTCTAGAGGATTGATCTTTTTGATTTAATTTGGCGACTTCAGTGTGCAGATGATTCGGAGTCAAGTTCATTATTATCTTATAAAAGGAGAAGCATTTTTTGGATTGATTTTTTCTCCAATTTGGATTTTGGCTTCATGGCCTTTGATTTACCTTTTGAAGAGTGTTCTGATTTGGTTATGGATTTCAGATTTCGATGGATTTAAACTGGATGGTTTGATTTGTGGATCTGGGTGAATGGACTCATTAATTTTTAATGGAGGTTAGATAAAAAGATTTTCTAGTCTCATAATGTGATGGACACTTGTAAATTCATACTTGATGGAAGCAATTATTTTATGGGTATTTAACTTATCCCACCATTTAATATAATACTTTCTGGTGATGATTATCTTTTCAACCGAGTATTGTCATTTCAAAATCAGTTATTTTTTATTTTATTAAAAAATAAAGTATTTGGGGAAAGGAAACCTCAATTGGTGAGGCCTTGTAAGCATTTAAAAACAAATTAAAACATTGTTGTAAATCAATTAGAAAAAGTTCTAAATAAGACCATGAATAGACCACCATTTTAAGAACCAATTTAAAAAACTAATTTTGAAATTGATATCACAATTTTAAAATCAAAAGTGGGAGAAATCGCTATTTTGATGTAAAAAAATCATGTGTCATGCGTCGATATAGTCAAAATAATTATATTGTTATTTATTTAAAACTATTTTAGAACTTAAAGGATGGATTCTCTAATACTTCATAGTTATAATTCTGAGAATAGAGAAAGAAAAACAAAATTATTTTCTCAGTATTTCTGGTTGGGCTAGTTTTTATGGACTCTGTTTCTAAGAAAATGTCTCTGTAGAAACTGAGTTTTTTGTTATTATGTCCACGGACATAGTGGAATTTAGGAATAAAATGTCCTTTGGCAATTTGAGCAGGATCCTTCAAATGAGCAAATGAAGGCTTAATATGAAAGAGATTTTCACTGGCCATTTTTTGAAAATCAAATGATGATTTCTTGTATTTTGAAATTGGTTGATTGGACAATTGGACATTAAAAGATTGAGGAATTAGTTGATTGGACAAGAGTCATTGTCCTGACTTTGTTCCGTCCAGTCCCGATATATACACATTGTATTTTTTAATTTTAGCCTTAATTCTTTTGATTTTTAACCTGTAATTGATTTCTAAACTTCTTAACATAATCTAAATCTCTAAAAAGGCCCAAAACAGCCCAAAAGCAAAAAAAAAAAAAAATCAAATTCAGCCCAAAACAGTCCAAAAAAGCTAAAAAAATGGAGTAAAAAATGGGAAAAACCCCCGTTTCGTCCCGTCCTGCTTGAGATTTTCTCTCTATACGGGATGCGACAGGACTAAAAAAAATTGTCCAGTTCCGATTGGGACGGGACAAAAAGACCCAAAACCTGTCCCATACACACCCCTAAGTTTCTGAAAGTGATACTGATTCTTTTAGTTAAGAATTTTAGTGCATGTCTATAACCTTTTTGAAATGCATCAGGCATGAAAAAGAAAATTCCTTCCAATATCATTAATTATTTTATCTGGAAATTCAATTTTAAATATTGCATGTCCCAATACAGTTAAAATTTCTCTATTATCATAACAGATTTCATTATGTTTGTGAGAACCTATTTTTCCACCATTTTCATATCATTGAACTAGTGCTGCATTTAAGTCATGCTTCAACCCAACATCTTTCAAAAATTTATCTAATTCATTAATCTAGGCATTTCTTGGATATTTAAATCAATTATGACCATAATTAATGAATGAAGATTTTGAGTAAAAAGCGGCTACCATGTCATTGAGCTTTTTTATTTTAAAAGAATTTTGATCGAGTATTATGAGTTCTAACTTTCTGTATTCTAGTAGACCAAAATTTTCCAATTCTACCATTGCAGAACCTTGAAATGATTTCCTGCATAAACTTATGAAAGAGAAAGTTAGGAATTAAATTATTAATATATCGTGTAAATTCAGTATTGAGATAAAGAATGCTAAAAGTAGATTGTTAGGTGGCAAAACTTTGTTTGGAAGTAATTTCATAACATGTTTTGCAGATTTGAAATTAATCGAAAGAAATTTTTGACTTAATAAAGTAAATTGTATGATTTGATCAATTGATTTAATATATATTTCAAATTCTGAAAATCTACACATAGGTCGAAACAATTTGATTTTTCTTGTAAAAATAACTAAACTATTTTATTTTATTATCTTGGAAATAATTTAAAATATTTCAAGTATTGTTTAACATATTTATTAATGCAAACAATCAAAAAATTTAACCAGTATTGTTTAATAAGAATATTATTAATGTACACAATTAAAAAATCAGTGAATTGGTTGAAAGTTCCATTTATTATACTTGGAGCATTTCTAAGATCAAATGACATTATTTTTCATTTATAACTTCTAAATGTAATTTTGTACTTAATAATTTTATTTGTATGGCTTTGCCAAAATCTATATTGTTTTGTCAAACTTAGAGAATACATCAGTATTTTCAAGTTTGTTGATTAAGTCTCTTCTGGTATTGGATATCTTATCCATTTCAAAACATTGTTAAAGGGCTTGTAATCAATTACTAAACAAGGAATTCCTCGTTCAAAGATTTTAATTTGATTTTGAAGAACAAGATTTTGAATTTGTTCTTAAATTCTTCTATATTTTAATTTTCTTGTAGAAAACACAATTGTTTTTTCTTACAAGAAATTAAATTTATGGATTTGAAAATAGATTTTTCCTTTAAAATTTTCAATTTTTCATTGTGAGAAAAAAAAATTGAATTTAACGGGTTCATACAAGAGATTCGTAATTATATGATCATACTCTGTGGTAAAAGGATACAACAGAGAAATGAATGGTAAACCTAAAATGATTTTATAAGTCATATATTTTACTAAGACAAATGATGTTTTGAAACATATACAGTCTTGGCAAATATGAACTATGAGTATTTTATAATTGATATGCATACGAGTATCATTGGCAAAGATAATGATTCTTTTGTCTTCTTGAAGTACTTGGTTGGAACTAGTCTTTCCTTCATACAATTCAAATCTATCTGTTGAATCAATAAGAGCCATTATTGTGAAATCAAAATCTTGAATTATAATCTTGACCGTTATGTGCCATTTCTTGATTTTGATATGATTAAGAATTTAGATGAAGTTATTATCAATTTAATTGTTGATAATAAGTTCTTCAACCTTATTGTCAGAAATTGGGAGTTTACTATGTTCTCCTAGCTCACTCGATTCATAAATTTTAACTAAACTCTCTATTTTTAGGAGGTTTAATTCTTCTTTCATTTGTGTGTTTGAGTTTTTTAATTCTTTTATTTCAGGATTAATATCTTTAATTTATTTTTGAAGTTCTTATATGGTAACTGTTTTTCCTTTCCTTTAACCTTATTGAATTTTTTGAGGGTTTGCAAAATGCTTGCAGTATTGTTATTATTAGACTTAGAGTTTCCTTTCTTCAGAATTACTTTTTTAAGTCTTTCAAAATATTCTTGTTTTAATTTTAGATTTTAAATTTTACTAATTAAGTCTATTAAGAGGTTTTCTTGTTCTTTAAAACATTAATTTTTTCACAACAACTATCCCTATACCCCATAGAGATGTTAGGATAATCACTATCAGAATTTGAAGAGTTAGACTCTGAGAATTCAAGGCATTCAAACTCTTCAAATTTCATTTTCACTCTCATAATATTCTATTGTCCTGATGATTCTAAACAATTCTTGTTTATCTTCATCAGAGATTTTTAATTGATTAATTTTATTTTTATCTTGACAAGTATTTGAAAAATGACTATTCTGACCATATATAAAACACTTAAATTTTTTAATAAACTTTTTATTGAATTTTCTTCTAGAATAATTTTCACTCTTAGAGAAACGTTGGTCAAAATTTCTATTCTTGGAGAAGTATTGGTTAAAACTTTTATGCTTATTTTTGTGGTATTGTCTCCTATAAGGCTTATGATTCATTCTAGGGTTTAAATGGAAATTCTTTCTATTTTTTGGAAAAGGGCAATAGTAGATAACTCATACTGCTCACAAAAATTACCTAATTTATATTTTATAGTTTTATTTTCTTTTTAATTTGTTTATTGATTTTTATGTCAATGCACATTTTTAGACTTTTCTTATGTATTATTGTACCGTAAATGAGACTTTTATAGTCTATATTACCTAGGTTATTACTAAGGACTCTTCTAATTTTATGTGTGAACAATTTGGGTAATTTATTAATGAATATTTCTTTCTAAAAGAGTTGATTACAACCATCACTTGTCATTACTATGGATAAATATATATTTTTATACTAGTACAAATCACTTAGGGTTGGACACTTAAGATTAGTGAATTGATCATGGATACGCGAAGTAATATTACTTGGCGTTCCAATGAAGTGATCAATTAATGATAAATATATCATGCATTATTTCCTGATCTTCTCCAATAATTAGGGTTCTTTCAGTATCAATCTTCATTGCTCAAAGGATGATATTTTTAGATTCTTTTGTAAGATATTGTTCTCATCAGGAATGAAGTATTCCTGTGAATCCTGTGACTAAAAGATTGATTACCTTAATGTGAAGTAAACTATGTGTGGTAATGTAGCTGTTAGCTCCTATTGCCATGTGGTGTAATTTGTTGAGAACTTCCAGCTCAGAAAGTCTATCAATATTATATTCGTATAATTTCTTGGCAGACACAGAAAATTGATTAACTAAAGAATTTTCATAAATTTGAATATCAAGAGGAATAGACTTTTTAGGCCATTTCCTTTCTAATTTATTAATTTCAAAGTGATTCTTCAATATTATTAATGTTTGAAGATTCACTTATTGTGGATGATTCATAGGTAGATTCTGACCTATGACTTTTTGAATCTGAATTATTGTGTTGATTAATTACCTTCAATTCTTGAGGTATATTATCTATAATCTTTTCAGATTTAATTTCAGATGATTCTAAAATTTTAAATGATTATTCAGTATTATCAATGTTTAAAGATTCACTTATTATGGACGACTCATAGGTGGACTCTGATCTATGGCTTTCTGAATCTGAACTGTTGTCTTGATTGATAATAGATGGACTCCCACTTTTACTTCTTGAAGCATTTCATCAACAAATTTTTCCTGATAGAATTTCAAATTCTGGACGACTGTCTTGGTTGACAACCTTAACAGAAGAAGATGATTCAACAGATTTATTCTTCAATTTTTGAAGCTTTTTATCAATCTGTTTGTTAAGAGAAACGATGTTTAAAGTGCTTTATCTGAAAGATTTATTAAGAGTTTTTCTTTCAGAGATTCATTAGATTTAGGTTCATGAAAATCATCAACCTTATTTTCAATTTTATCTAATTGTTTAGCTACTGTGATTATACTTTGATTGGTGTAAGTGAGTTATTCAACTACTTTTTTATTAAGTTTTTTTTCCTTTGAAATCTTAAAAGGAGAAGCAGTGATTAAAGAATTTTGTGATTAATTAAGATTTTTTCAGGTTTAATTTGAAATTTTGAAAGATTGTCTTGGTTAACAACCCTAACAGAATATGATGATTCATTAGTTTCGAATTTCTTTAATGTTTCTTTAATCTTATTAATATTTGAAGGTTCATTGGAAGATTCATAGGTAGATTCTAACCTATGGTTATCTAATTCAGAGATACTATCTCGCAAATTTTTTAATTTTTAAGTATTCTATTATCAAGAATTTTTTCATAATGAATTTGCAAGGGTTTAATGAATTCTTTTTTAGGTTGAAATTTTTTTATGATTAATTAGGATTTTCTCAGGTGATGGATGACTATCAGTCATTACACTAGGGTCTTCCTTGACAAATCTAGATGTAAAAATTACTTTACTATTTTTTTCATAAATATCATCGATATAATCAAGGAAAAACATGTCAAATTTGTATTTTTGGATGAATGTATTCCATTCAGCAAGTGTGATTTTTCTTTGATCTATACTATATGAATCTCTGAACCTACTACGTCTATCTAGATTGACTGGGTCATTATTGTACTGATTTAGACTTGCCCAATCTGATTTGTATTCTTGGTTCAGGGAATCTGGATTCAAATTTTTAGAATGTTTTAACTCTTGTTCTAATTTTTGAATCCTAAAATCTTGATTATTAATAGATGATTTAGAAAATGAACTCCTAGGGATACTAGACTGGCTATACTCTTTAATTGGAGGATAAAAACTAAAAGTTTGAGAATTTGTGGTTATGCCTTTAGGTTTAAATTTAAATTTTTAATTCTTGTTCTATTCAGATCCTAAGATCTTGATAAATATTAATGGATGACCTAGAAGAAGATTTGAAGCTAATATTTTTATTGGGGATTTTGGATTTATTACATACCATATGATCTACTTGATCATTTGCAGAGTATTCAAAATTATCTTCTTGATCATTTGGAAGGTATTTAAATTATTTATGATCTACTTGTTTATCTGCTAATTCAAAATGTTCTTCATCCATTATGTCAGATATTGAAGACATTGTAGACCCAATGCTACTAGAAGAACTACTTCTAGATAATCTAATCATTGCTAAATAATAACTAAATTATTCTTATGATTGAAAATTTCATACTATATTTTGGTTACTAATCTGTTGTGACTTCTACAACCTTCTATTAGGGTCGCTCTTCTCCAACATGCCTCTACAACCACCATAGCCTCAGGATTTACATCTCCAAGAGGTCTTACTAAGGTACATGAAGCTAACCAAATAGAAGCTGATACATCAGCTTCTGATAAAACAGATTCACATATTAGATAATGAAATATTATAGAGAAATAATCAAGCATAAAAATAACCAGTCATTTAGACGGAGAGTGAGATTAAATCAAAGTAATTATTCATGTAAGCAATTGATAAACAATAAAAGTAACAACCAGCCATAACATGCGATGAACAAATTACTGAAGTTGATAATAAGTAAACAGTAAATACACTCTACTAGGTTTGGCTCTTATACCAAACCTATATATATACACACACACAATACACATATAATATATGTATTAAAAGTTGGGTATGAACGGTTCTTAATGCACCAAGTGTCCATACCGAACAATTGTCACGTGTAGAAATATTTCCATTCAATTCATTGTTTTGTAAATTAGATATGTACATTTTGATTATTAAATATTTTAATATAAAATAAATAAACAATTTTTTATTGAATTGTAATATGAAATCTTAATATGTAAGTACCTTATTTTATTTTCATAGGATATATTTTGTTTTTCAAAATTGAAAATGGTATGTAATTGAAAAGATTACCCTCCCCTATGTCCAACCCAGTAATCAACCCCTTGGACAATTTCCGATCCATAATAGCTAGAGGCTAGAACATTTTTTATTCTATTCAAATTCCTAACAGTTTCAAATTGAGTAAAAGTTTAGATATTTATAAAACTAAAATCTTATATGTTGTTACACATATTACTTAACTCAGGTTGCCACCCTTTTAGTTCTCCTCCACAATGAAACCACTTAGTAATTTTGGGTATCTAGTTTTTCACCTTCCAATTTATTGTTCTTGAGTATTTAATGTAAATGAATATAGTTAAATGATTAAGATCAATTTTCAATCCAAGGATGTGAATAGGTTCTTGGGAAATAATTATAATTAGTATGTTTTTTCAAATTCTTAGCCTCAACTTCATTTGATGTTAGAGAATATAAAGAACAAACTCATACAAATCGAGACAATTTACCATTGAGACTTGAGAGATTCTTTGATGAGGTTAATTCATACCAACCTATTTATGTTGATTGTGTTTCTCATTTTCTTCCCTATTAGGTATGAGCAATCAACTTTCTTTCGTATAGACTTTTACACAAATGTGAGAAATATTTTTTTGTACATCATGTACGTCATCCTGATTTATCTTCATTGATTTTTTCTTTCTATTATTGTTTGACTTCAAAACAAGATTATTGGAATAAGTACATTATTTTCTTGATTGATTTGATTTAAATATGTAAGTTTTTCTATCACTTTTACTTATATGTTAGATATATCTTAATATTTCAATCTTCCATTGAATTTCATAGTCTCACTTTTTTAAGGATAAAATAACTTAAATAATAATTAACATTGTCGTTATTTTTCGGGTTGAAGGAGAAATCATTGATTATATCTTTTGGTAATGTAAATATTTTTTAAAAGTTTGTATTACACACACGATTTATACCATCATTTAAAATGAAAAGGCATGTATATTTTTAATCTTTTATTTTCACATTTTGAGTTTAGTTTGTAATTTGATAATTTTAAATATTATATTTATTTTAAAATGTCCCTAATAGTTTTGACATTAAGAAGTCATTGTTTAAAGATAAATATGAGTTAAAAAGGCGTTCATATGCTTGCGTTGAAAGGGAATTTTGAGTTTAGGGTTGAAAGGTCTATCGGGAAAGAATGAATGTGCGGTGTGTCAATGACCAATGCAAGTGGTTTTTTCGGGCATCGACATACATAGGTGGTCCGCTCTGGATAGTTCGAGAATATATTAAGGAGCACAACTGTTCTGTAGAATTTATTTAGTGTGATCATCGTCAAGAAACATCAGACATTGTTGATCAATGCATCAAAGGTAAATATAGGAATGACATACGAGATCGGACCGCACCTAAAGATATCATTGATCACATGCATTTGAAGCATGAGATTACTATTAGCTACTACAAAGCATGGAAAGCAAAACAAAATGCATTGGATTCACTTCGAGGTACTCTAGAAGAATTGTACAGAAGGCTACCATCGTATTGTTATGCTTTGAAACAAAAGAATACAGGTATTTAATTTCTTTAGTATACCACTTATTGATTACACATTCAATATACCTTATTTACTTTTATTTTTTTGTAGGTACTGTGACAATTAATTAGAACGATAAGAATGACATGTTCAAATAACTTTTCATGTATTTGGGGGCTGCTTTGAAAGGCTGGCAACATTGTAAACCTGTGATTTCAGTTGATAGTACGTTTTTGAAGAACAAATATCTCGGTACGCTTTTTAACTACATCATTGTTGGATGGTAATAATCAAATTTTTCCAATGACATTTGTTGTGGTTGATTCAGAAAATGATTTGTCTTGGGGAAGGTTTTTTGAAAAATTGAAGGAAGTAATTGGCGATAGAGAAAATCTAGTAATTATATCTAATAGACACAATAGCATTCCAAAGGCAGTGTCGAAATGGTTTCCCAAATCTGTTCACGGTCTCTGTATGCAACATCTACTGTTTAATGTCAAGTCCAAATATAAAAACTCAGCTGTGGACCCAATTTTCTATCGATGTGCAAAAGCATATACAATTGAAGATTTTGAAGTCAATATGCGTGCTCTAGAATCTATTTACCCTTCAATTCGCACATACCTTAAAGGTGTTGAAGATGAGAAATGGGTTCGATCTCATTTTGTTAGTCATCGATATAATGTCATGGCAACAAATATATCAGAAAGCCTCAATAATGTATTGAAAAATGCTCGTGATTTACCTGTTACATTTTTTTATTGAATTTCTTAGGTAACTTTCTCAAAGATGGTTTTATGAGCGTCGAGTAGCATCTAGTTACATGATCACAACATTAACTCAAGGGACTGAAAAACATCTACATAAGCAGATGCAACGTTCACAGACAATGACTGTAAGCCTGTTTAAATTTTAATTTTTTATTTTTAATGAATTAGCAAAAATAAATAAACAATAGTTCATATACTATGTTATTAAATGTCTTTTTTATAGGTCATCGCTGTTGACATGCATGAGTTTCAGGTGGTTGACGGTGATTTAATATGTATTGTACAACTACCAAACAAATCATGCATGTGTCGAATATGGGATATAAATGCAATACCATGCACACATGCTCTAGTTGCAATGGCTAAAAGGCACTTAAATCCATACTTGTACGTATCTCCATATTATTTAAAGACCACGTTGGATGCAACATATGAGGGTTTGGTGCATCCTCTCGAAAACAATAATCAATGGAATGTTCTTGAAGATGTTCAAATGCAACATATACTTCCACCTAAAAATTAACGTTTGACTGATAGACCTAAGAAGCAGAGGATACCATCAATAGGTGAAGTTAACAAAGTGAAGTGTGGGAGGTGTCTAATGATAAAACATAATCGTAAAGAGATGCAAGAACGTGATCGCTTCGACAAGTAATCAGTCGAAGAAACAAAAAGTGGAAATTAAAATTTGAGCTCTTTATATTTCATGTTGAACGACTATTATTATTGCTATTTATGTTCTTTTTTTTTGTTGTTGAACTTGTTAACGTATTAATAGTATTTTTAATTTCAATCAATTATTACTATTACTAATTATTTACATTCAATCAAATATAATCATTTATTGATAATGTTATTGATCACGCAATATCTATACATATATATAGACTAATTGTCTCAAATTACTTGATTACTAAATCTGTTTTAGGATTGTTTTAACTAAAAAAAAATATCGTCAAAACAATCGCGTCATTGATATACCTAATGTGACAATAACATTGTGCACAATGTGTATTTATTTAAGGACAATATATATTGGGATAAGTTTACATTAATTACACTATGTTACAATGTGTATATATAGATAAACATGTGGTTACAATCTGCATATATATGTACACCATTTATCACGTTACACTTAAAAAAATAAGACAAGTATATTCGTTATGAAACATTTGTCAATATAGTCAATAAAAGATTTATAAAGATATTAATCCATTATATATTGATCAAAATATTCATTCACAAAAAACTAGCATGTTCAAAGACCATATTCACATAATTGTTCATTATCTAATTACCACCACATATAGAAACCATCAAAGAAACAAATCCAACACACTTGCAGTCTTACAAAAAAAGTTCTTTCTTTCAACCAATATCAATAGCTAAATGTCCAAATGGCTACTCATCCGCTTCTTGTGTTTGTGTGATTATGTGAAAATTAGGAGGTGTGAAAGCTACTGGATGCGGAATGATTGTCATACTTGGTTCTTCTTTCTTCTTCTTTTGTAGCTTTCCAAACCAATTTAGCTACATCAATACCCTTCTCCTTACATTGCCTGGTCAATGGAACCCTGGTGATTGATTGGTGGTTGATGTCTTAATAGGTGGGACACGTGTCTTAATAGTAGGTTGAACAACAGATGAAATTTTTAGTTGAATGGTTGGATGAATAACATAACTTAGATTCGGTAAATCACCTTCGTCTTTAGTTCCTTTCAGTGGATTTGTTCCTTCTTGTGGATCCTTTTGTTGCACATCCACTTTCTTAGCCAATAACTTCCTTAAATAATATTAAAATAAAATTAATAAAAGTAAATAAATTATAGAAGTATATATATTGAAAATACCATATAAAATCTTTAATCATTGTCAATAATTTATTATTACCTCAACCTTCGAAATGCTCAATAACTTGTCCAATTTCGAGTTTATCTTTCCAGTCTCCAAGGAAAATATCTCGTTTTTTACTTTTTACGGTTCAAAATCTCTTCAAGCTCATCGTCATCGCGTTGAGCCTTACCCTTCTCTCGCTGTGTATCAACAACCTGTTTACCCTTTGATTGAACAAATTTTCAAAGTCTATAGACTTTAACTCATCAATGGTAGCTTCAAACTCATTGATCACAAGCTTAATTTAGAAAATATAAATAAAGAAGTAATATATATCTGTGTGTGTATTAACTATAATACTTACATTACTCTTTTAAAAAACCATGTCACTCAAATCTCGTTTGTCTGGTTGAATGATAATTGTCCAGTTATTGATCCTTGGTTTAAGGTCTCCTATATTTTTGAAAAATACCATCGGGGGCGTTCTCAATAAAGATATAGTCTCAAGTTCCCAGACGATTATTGTATGTGAAAAACCGTAAAACGCATGAGCAGAACTTTTCAGAAAATTGTCCAATTTTCCGCATACTTGCTATTGTTATATCAAAATATAATTTCCCCCAAGTATATAAATCAAACATCTCATCATTATGAACCGACAGTAAATGAAAGGGGTCAACTAGTATATTTCATGTTTTGGGATCAATAGGCTTTCCAAGTAGTACAATTTTGCTAGCTTCACAATCGTGTCATTCTCATCATGTTTTGAAATTGTACAAGTGTCAAAAGCAAAATTAAGCATCTTCCTAGACACTGTTTTATTATTCTTAAAGTATTTTTCCTTCAACCTCCCTTCCCCTATTTTTGCTCTATCCACGTGCATCGATGATGTGCATCGTAAACAAGTGATAGCACCAAAATCTCTCATTGTAAATCTAGTAACTTTCCCATTGAAGTCAAAGTACATAGCATATGTCCTATCGTGGTGACACTATTTCCTAGCTATGTGCAACAATAGTTGTTCTAGAAATTTGTTAATTTTCAGATCACCAAAACAACTTGTTCGAAATGTATCTCTTTGCTTCTCGGTCAGAGACAGGTTGACATGGTCCATGATTATTGGTTTTGAAAATAGGTTCACCTTCTTGTTCTTATTCCAATTCTCATCTGGAACAATCAATTGTAGTCCCTAAAAAAATATAATATTCATTAACCATCTTTCTCAAGAAATATGTTAATAATCAACAAATTATTATCTCCTACTGACCTCATTTTGCTAATCTTCGTTTATACGCAATCGTCACTTACTAGATGATTGACCCTTAATGACTTTTTTGGATGATTTTGATGCTTCCACATCTTTTGATGAATTCTTTTTTGTCATCGTTAATGTTGCGGTTAAATAACAAAAGAAACTAATATCAATAAATTATGGTTAAATAGAATCAATAACACACGGACTCAGACATGTTAAAATACATTATTGAATCTCAGTTATTTGATGCAATTTTTTTTTACATATATACATAATATTCAATCAACTATTTCGATTATTTACACCATCATTGAACTATTAAACAAAATACCGAACTATGACTTTATATATACAAATCACCTTCGTCTATTAAAACATTGTCACACACATGCATGTCTGGAATCAAGATTTTTTTTGAATGTTCGTGTCATTAATCAATATTCATCAATATTTTATATTTTAAAGTTTTTGTATAATTTATTGAAGAAATACTTTTCTTACATGCATGTTCAATCAAATAGCATTAGTATGACCATTGAATCAGTTTTGATTAGAAACTTTGAAATATTTTTATAGTTTAATCAAGAAATTGTTTTTTGTTAAATGTCAATAATATTCTGTATATAATAGTCAATAAATAAAAAGAAAAAAAAATTAACGAATTACATCTTCTTTCTTCTTCAAATACTGAACAATATTTGCTTGATGAAAGTAACCACGAGCTTCTTCGTCGGCGTCAATGGAGGAGAGGGGTTTTCGGGACTGTTCTTGAGAGTGATTGTTTGGGTTTGATTTTTTTGTTTTAACGTTTTCTTTTGTTGATGGATGGTTTTCTACCTTAGTTAGGGTCATTGACTGTAGTTAGAAGGGTTAGGTTAGTGGTACTTACTGTATGTTAGTTTAAGATTTTAATTTTCTTTTATTAATTCAAATTGCTGATTTTGGTAATTAAATTATTGCAATTAATTCATGTTTTCTTATGATGTATCCACATCTCGTTATTTACCATGTAAGTGGCGTGATTATAGGGATTGTTTAAGATTAGTTATATTGAGATCATATTCTTATTCGGAGATTAAGTAGTTTTTGGAAATTTAAATTATATGTAATTATGGTAAATAATTTATTAGCTATTAATGAACTTTTATTGGTTGTTTTCAAATTTCTGTTTTGGTTCATTAAATTCGATGTTGTTGATGATTCTAATTTTCTTTTTTGGTTGATATTTAGACAGGATGGTAGGTACATTCAATTTTTAAATTGTAACAATATATATTTATTGATTGTTTATTTTATTTTAATTTTTTAACATGATATATTTCAATTTATATATTTTATTGATAATTGATTATATATTCATTGATTTCTATGGATTTTATTCGTGTTTGTTGTTAAATTTAAATTTTAATTGACCTTTGGTTGCTGGCTTGTGTTGATAATGGTATAAATATAAATTTTAAAATTACAAAATATATATTTTCCTTAGTATTTTGATCTAAATTTATTGACCGTTTAAAAACCTACTATTTACCTACAAGTTTTAAAAACCGGCCATTTCATAATATACTACTATTAATATGGTCTGTATTGAAAGTTTTCCCTTAACTTACTTTATTTTTTACTTTTCACATTTCTCTTTTTAAGTTAAAATCAAAACTAAATTTTTTTACTTATTTACAATAAAATAATTCCATCTCTTCATCTCCCCCAAATTATAATGCTTTTCCCTTACTCCACAACCATTTTTCAGTTCTCTTCAAAACAGTCTCTCACCACCAAATAACTTGTGTCCATGTCTTTCCCTTTCGTACAAGCACGAGTACTTTTTCCCATAATTTTCATTTGACGTTTGGTTCAACAGCTCCAATTTCAACCCTCATCGGTAGCTTTTTTCCCCTGATTTTAATTTTCTTTCAACTAATTTGTATTGTTTTGGTTTTAATGTTAATTAATTCTGTTCCTTCTGCCCCTCCCATTTTTTTCTTTTTTAAATTTCTTACATGGAATCAATCTTGTAATCTACTCGGGCTAATCCTACAAGCTAACACTTTTTCCTGTATTTAACTTTTATTGCAGACTTTTGAGTCATCATTGAGATTATTTGTAGGTAAAGTCCTCTTCTTTAACTCTTCTTTTCTCTTGCTCATCTTTTCTCTCTTGTTCATCTTTTGATTGATTTTATACTTCACAGAGCTAATTTACTGTTTATAACTTTAGTAAAGAGCATAACCATTATTTATATCCAGATCATGCACACTATTTTCCTTGTCATAGAAGCATTGGATGTCATGATAAGAGAAATTTGACAATTTACATGCAGTTGGTGTGTGAGTACAAATAAATTTTTTGCTGCATTGGCTAATGAAAATGGCGGATATGAAACTGTTGGGTTCTTGGAGAAAGACATTCGAAATCATTTAGATAAAGAATGGCGTTTAGCACTAGCTTTGGGAGGATTATAATTTACTTAGTTTATATTTCATGTATCTAATACTTTGTTTTTGTTTTTTTTTTTTGTATTTTAGCTACAACGAAAGGAACAAGAATTTGATGGTGCAGTAAACATATGTCATAGATAAAAACTCTTTTAGTTAGAAATTTTGTAAACTTAATTTCTTTGAGGCTCCTTTCATTTTGGTATTATTGTTTTGTAATTTATGTAAAATTTTCCATCATTGAAATCCAGTTGAAGAATATTAAGTACTTGATTATAATCTGATTCCTAAATTTTGTTTTAAATGATATTTACTAAATTTTGACATGTTATCTCCAGGACATGTTATCTCTCGATTTCCCATGTGTTGTTTAGTATTCCTTTCGGAAATGATTTTACTGGATGAGGAAATATTGGAAGACTTGAAAAATTATCACATTTGTTATATGTTTAGAGCATAGTCTTGCTTTAGGTGCAGTAAATGCATGACTTAAATAGATGTCCATGTTGGAAATTATATTTAAGTTTCTTGAGTTGATTGGTTCAAAAAATGGAGGGGAAAAGGTGAGAAAATAATTAGAGTTTGTTAACTTTTAATTTTGATTAAACAAAATGGAGTGTGGAGATTGACGAAAAAAAAATGAAAAGGTGACTTATGAAGAAGAAGAGAGAAAAGGGATGGTAAGTTAATGAGATAAATTTATAAATAAAAAGAAAAGTCATCCCTCAAAATTTAGTTCAATCTGATATTTTTAATGAAAAATAAAACTATAACACTGACGTTATTTTAGGGCGAGAGTGTTATAACGACGGTTGAAATGAAATGGTTTTGAATATTGAAATTACTCTCTCTCCCTTTGTAGTCGTCGCAATTCTGCCTGCGAAAAACCTCGCTGATGTGTCGTAGCTCCTCCGCAGAAACCCTCGCCGATGTGTTGCAGCTCCTATGCTGAATACCATAGTCGGTGAAGCCTTTGCTGCATCCTCTCACCAATCGCGTGGTTTCTCAAAAAATCCCTCGAAAAACCTTGAAATCCGTCGACCCTCGCTAGCGAAGCCGACGAAGCCCGCAACACCTCCCTCCCCTGCTCTACACGCGTTGGCTGGTAGACACTGAAATCCCTCAGAAATCCACTGGAATCCCTAACTCGTCACAATTCTCTCATTAAAAGGTAAAAAATCCAATCTAAGTTGGGGGAGTTGTAAGGTCTGTGATGGGGATAGGGTTCTGTGTTGTCGGGTATGTATGTTGAAATTGACAAACCATTTACTAGACTCTGGTCTAGCAAGACTGTGAATGACTAAACCATGTGCTAGACTCTGGAATAGCTCCACTACAGGTATTAAACTCTGGTCTAATAGTGTTTAAATTATTACGTATTGGAGTTTTAATAGTAGGATTCTTCCAACAATGGGTTTCAATATGCAAAATTAAAAAGGAAGAGAGAGTGTGTCGTAGAAGATGGAGGAGACAGAGAAGATGGAAGGAACCTTTTTGAGGGAATTAGTAAGAAGGATAAGGGTCTCACCATGATGTCCACTTTCATTTAGGAGTGTCTAAATAATTGTATCCCTTAAAACCACTACTTTTCGTTATTTAAATGGTATGGTTCTAGTTTTCATTGGTCGGGTTCTTAAGATGCTATTCAAGGAAATTACTCACGAAAAACAATGTTAGTGAATATATTTTTATAACATTAGAAAATGGTTCGATTGAATCTTAAGAGATAGGTTTAAGTGTTTAAAAAGAGAGAGATTGGGTCAATTCGTGAATTTCTTAGATTTGAAAGCATGATTTATTCTAGGATTAGGTTTGGATCCTTTTGGCCGTAAACAATCTTTAGAACCATGTCTTAAGTGTTAAAGATATGTCGAGATATGATCAAGCTATTCGGACACACATGGATACCAAAAACAAAAAAAGTTGGTTTCATTCCTTCATTTTTTGTCAAAATTACCTAAAAACTGGGAAGGATTGCCTCGCCCCGATCAAATTTAATCATGATGCCAACATCACTTGTCATTTAATTAGACCAATTATGATGTGGTGAACTTTAAATAAGGGGGTTTGGCGTATAATGCATTCTAAAAAAAATTAAAACTAATACAAGTTTGAAAGTATTTAGAAAAATGATGCTTTTCTACCACATGGGAAAAATGATGCTTTTCTCCGATCCGAATCTCGCCTCTTGAAGAGGTGAGTTTGAACGTAGAACTCTCATTTTCAAGAGGAATATGCGAGTTCTATTAACGTGGAACTCAACTCTTCAAGAAGAAGAGGCTACTGTCTGCCTGAAAGAAAAACTTTAAACCACAGTATAAGCCAACTTGCAAAAATCTTATCTCCTGTGAACATTCAACATGTAAAAGTCATTCAATCTCATCCAACCCAAATGTATTTCATTAGAACTCGGAGTAATTAGAACTCAGACTAATCAAGAACTCAAACTAACAAAATAGATAGAAAATCAAACTATAACATGCTAAATTTAAGAATAAAAAAGCTAATGGTAAATGAATAACATAAAGATGTATTAAAAATGTCTTGGAGTGTGAAAGAGAAATTAAAGGACTCATCAGGTCTCACATGTTACTGCTCTCCTTGTTCTTCTAGGATGTCTTTATCCATTTACAATTGCGCTGCTTCTTGTGGTGGATCCTCTCTGAGTTGTATCACCTTCTTCATAAGACATAATTGAGACGTCATCAAAGTTATGGGTGTGCCTTCCACTACTTTCTCGTGTTAGCCCATTTTCTACGTCTTTGAGATTGATGAAATGGTTCATACGTAAAAACACCTTGCGTAACCGACTCATCTCTAAAATGCTCTGAAGGCTGATGGTGTATATGGTTCATGCTTAGGCATGTCGCATCATCCTCTACCAGTTTGGCTATAGGCTATGATGAATTATGTTTCTTATGTCTCGTAGTGAATGGATGATCTTCATTCATTTGTTTCATTGCTTGTAGTGCTGTGCCACAAGTAGCATACATATATGGCATTGCCCGAGCTAGCTCCGTATAGTGTTAAGTCATTGATGTGGTGCATAGTTTCCCTTTATTTTCAATTTTAGGTATTCTTGCGAATCAACAAAATTATTGCATAAATCCTAATAATCTTAGAATTCAACGGGTTTTAAAAGTCGATTGTTAGAAATCGTGCGCGATTCAACAATTTTTTATATTGTTAGGGTTTTGTTGAGGGTTCCGCTACATCACATACCCATATTTGTAATAAAATATAAAGTGACTGACAATTTCATATGAATCTTTAAGGCAAGCTCTGCACATATCTCTATAAATCAAGCTAGACTTACACCGTCCCAACTATATTAATCTTCAATGAGGAAGTCCTCTAAAAATGGTAGAAACATCAACTACACAAAACTATTTGACTTTTCAGCAATTAGAAACCCTCCTATGAATTGCAAAATATACACTTGTGCATAACGTTGCACACTAAGTTTATCAGCTTTATCAATAAAGTGAGAAAATTGTGATGTCAAGCATGATAAATTCAACTGTGATCATGTCAACTAGTGATTTTTAGGTCTGACACCTAGAAAATCCTTATATACTTGCCCCTAATCTACAAGTGAAGTACCTGATACAGTCAGTCAATCAACTAAGAGTCTTAGTTACATAGCTACATCCTGAAGAGTAATAGTGCATCACCATCTACAACGTGGAATGTATGCATCTAATTAGGGCGTCATCTCTCCATGAATATTATGATCAAATGCATCTCAGGGCATCATCTATCCACTAATGTTGTGAGCAAATGCATCTTAGGGCATTATGGTCTGTTGGACTACAACCCCTCGACGAAGACAACATAAAGCTTTCGACTAGTTGAATTCTCAAACAGATTGAGATCAATGTCCACCTTGTATATACTGGTCAATGCACACATGCAAGTCCAAGAATGCATTTAGCACCGTTAGAGATGAAAAATTGTTACCGAACCGAACCAAATCTAAAATAGTCGATTCAATCGGTTATATAAGTTATCTCGGTTCGATTTGCAATACATACCCATCCAAGCACAAATATTTTAACGAAATAGCTAAAAGTATTACAATAATTAATGAGTAGAAAAAATGAGTTGTACGAATAACAAGAATGTGATATTGGTAACCATTGGGTTACCCATATTCTATAGGGTAATACCCAAATACACTCGATGTAATTTTAAGCGGGTATAAATAGGTATGAATAGTAAACAAGTAAAATATGTAACATAAGGTAGATAAACTCGTATCAACCCATACCACCCATTGACAACCTTAGGCATGATTTTATATTTCAAGGATGAACTAATAAATTAGATAGAGATCAACATTCTAATGAACAATATTATAAACTAGGCTATGTTTTGTCTTGTTTTGAGGTCGATAATTAGGTGGATTATGCGTAGGCTATGATGGCGGGTGTTTGTGTTCTGTTATGTCTGGTCATAGTTCTATCCTGCTTTGGTTAGTTTCATGTGGTCCAACCCTGGTTTAGTTCATGTTTGTATCTCCATTATGATGTGTTATCCTTCAGTGTTCTTATTTGTCATGTCTGGCTCCATTGTTTGCAGTGTAGTGTTGTTTGTATCTTTTATCTAACTCTGAGTTCCTGCACTATAATGTTTGTTATATAAATGGGTTACGTATCCCTTATAGAAGTGTACCTTTTGGTTGAAATACATTTACCTTTTAACAAAAGAATGGTATTTGATATCAGGGGCGGTGAAGGAAGAATAGGCCACGGGCATGCCCCGGATCAACTCCTCCTCCTTTAACTCTCATCCCATACCCCAAGGCTCCAAGCTCCCATATATCACCCTTGTGCCCTTTCCACCCCAAAACTCCAATGGCCATCCATTAATTATTTTTTTTGTTAATGTTTATGACTATAAATATTCTTATATATCGAAATGATAATATTTTAATTCATAATTATACCATACATTAAAAAAATACGTGCATATATATATTAAAACATATCATGTGCAGGTAAAAAAATATTTTAGAAAATATTAGAGTATGTATTTTTTATAAAAGTGTTTCTACATATAAAACTATGTTTCAAACAATAATACTTATTAAATATATGTGATTTGAAATAACATTTTTTAACACGTTAAAGTGTTTCTAGAATAACCGCTCACAAACTCACTCATAATTTATTTTTTTGAGAAAATCTCACTGGCAACCCATGTAGTTTCATTAAATGACACTTACACCCTCTCTAGGTTTAAATATCCATTCACATCCCCTGTCATTTTTAAGTAAGGGCACTCACACACTCTATGGTAGATTTTCTGTTAAAATATTATTAGAAGACAATTATACCCTCAATCAAAACTAAATTCTACTATAATTTTTAACCCTTTATTAAAAAACAATTACTTTCATTTTTTTACTCCTCTCCCAACCAAGTCTGACCGCAATCATAATATTTAAAGGGGAATCGGTTATTTAATTTCCATTATGAAAAGCAATCGATGTAAGTTACTTAATTTCCAGCAATCATAATATTTGCTATTGGATACTTACGCTGAAAGAATTGTTACCCAAATGGGCTCTACGCAATCAACCCAAAGAAGTGTAGAAGTCTTTGTTCAGGAATCACTCCATAGGTGGTGCTGAGGTGCGCAAATGGCCAAAGTTTCCAACCTGCCTACACAATAATTATCTCCAAAACAAGATTTAAATGAAAGACAAGGTAGCTGAACTGATTCCAACAAGATTTAAATGCAAGAGTAAAAAATTGAAGACAGAGACAGGATACACTAGGCTTTAATCAAATTCAGAAGTTGAAAATCATACTACGACGGCTGTTGTGGTGGGGTTCTGCAGCTGCCGTGATGGGGGTTCACGAGGCTGTCCAAGGCGGCCGTGATGGGGGTTCGCGAGGCTGCTGTGGTGGAGGTTTTCTCACGGGGATGATGGAAGAAGGTAATGCGGTGGAGGAAGGAAGGGTTTGGTGTGGAGAATGGCAATGAAGGAGATGGCAAATTAGCTAAGTTTGGGTATTTAGGTAATTTCGTCTCATTTAGTCTTACTTGTCAGTGGAATTTTCTCGTACTTTTTTAATAGTTCCACTGTAAAACTCATTAATCAATTATCATTATTTGATTTATATGATTCATTACTACTGCTCATTTATTTATTTTATAAGAGCTAATATGTCTATATTCTTGATATTTTTTTACAAATGACTTCATTTTCAAATCAAATGATAAATAATTATTGATATTGCAAAATAAAAATAAATGAGTTGAAAATAATAATGTCTCTATTATTCAAAAAACATCTCATTGTAATCTCTAAACTTTTGATTTGAAAGTGAAAATGATTACAACATCAGATTCAAAATTGATTATTGTTTTCAGTAAGAAGAACTAATATATTATTTAGTTTTAATAATTGATGTGTAAATTAATCGTTTAGAAAATTAGATGGTGTAAATTCAAAGTAAATCGATAAAGCTAAACTAAACATGTATGCTCACATAATGTTATTGCTTTTAAAACTCAAAAAAATTCATTGTTAAAAAGTGCCCCTTTAACATATGAATTTCTAGATCCACAACTGTTTGAAATCACAAGATCAGATGGTTAAATTGGCAGAGGAACAAAATATCTCGCGCAACTTTATTTACTTAGAAGTAAAGTTAAGAAGCACAACAAAAATGGTAATTACATGTTAAATTCATGCATATACATATTAATTATAGTTATATTTCTCGCAATAGCATGCCATGAATATATTTGACAAATGTTGCACATCATCGTTTCGCATAATCTACATGGTGAGCATATGTTATCCATATATCAAACTATTTTTTTTTCTAATTAACACAAAAAGCATCGCAAATAATTCTTTAACCAATTGAAATGGATTGATCAAATGGTTCGTTTACTTGATTCTCATGAAATTGAATTTCGTAGAATCTGATTTTAAATTGTCATTACAGTAATTTATTATGGCTTTGAAGTTCGATTCAAAGTGGGTTTCATAGCTTTGACTGGAATGGATTCCTTTGACTACATGAAATGAAATTCTTAATAAATATGTGATAATGTGATTCCATATTTCTGATTCATTTGGAATGAATTATGAAAAGTCTATCATATCCACAAAATATTTATCTAACTAATAATCACCTCTTCTACTTATTTTTCTTGAATGACGTTTTAGTAATGTCATATAATTTATTCTGATTCATTGATTTGGTAAATACAAATAATTATTCTTATTCTAAATAATCTAATTCCTTATTCTAATTTTTAATGATTAATATATGCATTAATCTGATTCCAGATTTTAATTCTTGATCATTTCATTCTTCATCTGAGAGGGGGAAATGGGAGGGAGACGTGCTAATTATAGAGTTGAAACCAAGGAGGGGAGCGCGGGAGGTTATGAAGCCCATCAACTAAGCTAGTTTCATCTCTTTAAGTGTAATGGATTGATTAAACTAGGGGTGTGCATGATTCGGTTCGGTCTGTTAGTAGGCTATTTTTGTAATCAAACTGAATCCATAAGTTATCTACGATATCGAATCAAACTAAACCAGTGAGGGTATAAGAGACAAACTGAAGTAGTCAGTCCGGCTCAGTTAGTTGTAATCAGTTTGGTTATCTAGGATTTTGATATTATATATATTAAAATATTAAATAGGGTTTTAATATTACATATATGTATGCACGTATATATGTTGCTAAAATATTTAATAATATATTTTCACGGTCTGAACCAATCACTTTTTTAGAGAAAACCTAACAAAACCGAATTTACATTCTTTAAATTAGTCGAACCAATCTGAAACTGAACTAACAAAAGTACTTATTTGACCGATACAGTTCGGTTCAGCAGTTTGGCTAATTTTTGCACAGCCCTAGGTCAAACTAAATTTTTCTCAAATAATAGTTCTGTGAAGTTTATAAAGTGATAATTTACATTCTTATGTCCCTTGCTAAGTAATGTAAAGTGAAATGTCTCCTTAGATTCATATTTGTTAGAAAAAAGATTTATTTCAACATTGAAATTGTTCACTAATAAAAAAACATTTGAAATTGTTAAATGATTAGCACTCACTTGAGCTTTTCAATCTAAAAGCTTATGTTTTAGGTGGAGGGGTCTAATTGATTATTTGAATTGATATGTATTTCTGCATCAATATATCATGTTATACTCTGATTGGGTGAGAAACGACTCCTAGCGGAGTCGCCATTGTTTAGGTGTGGATTTTGGACCGGATTCGGGTATATAAACGGTGAGTTGTCTAATCATCGGAGAAGCCTTGAGAATGTGGATGTCTAGCATGGAGGAAAGGATGAGCATTCTTAGCGGCCTAGACGATGACAATCGCCACTAAACTCACCTCTTTGGGATTGTCAAGGAGGTACTCACAATGGTGCTAGCTATGGTGATTTTTCATATGAAGTTTAATGTGTGTGTGTATGTGAGAGAGAGAGAGAGAGAGAATGCTTAATGATAAACGTGTGTTTAGATGTAAAAATATCCAACCCCCCCCCCCAATAGAAGTGTCATGCCTCTTTATATAGAGAGTGAGGCTAAACCCTACTTTATGATAGCCAATGAATGATTGTCAAGTCTATGTAGAGGCCAACGTATATGACGTTGTCACATATTGCTAGGTTTATCCTCAATGAGAGGACAATGTGTTTAAAACCTATTGAGGAGGTCGTGGCGGCGGACCGACACACAAACGAACCTCATCCTAATCCTATCAAGTCATATGCCTCTAATTCATTGTCAAGATGGTAAATGTCCGTTCAAGTCTTGTCACTTGACTTGATGGTTATGGATAAATAATAACATGGATCCGATCAGGACAGGTGGACCCAGTGAATATGTCATGGACAAAAATCCATGTATAAACATACTCAAAACCCTCTCTCACCCCAATGCAAGTTGCAAAGACCTTTTATATAAGCTTAGAAGACTCAACTTACATAGTTGAAGTTAAATAATTGATGAGCTTTGTGTTGACAAGTGAAGCCCAATACAGATTGACATAAGAGGTTGATCATTTATATATGTTAATCAAAAAGTAAAGTAATGTTTTGTTAACCTTATGATATGAGCCCGATGAAAGTGGATTTGGATTCTCTTATATTCTGAAGGATAGGAGAGATCTTGTTAAATCATGTCTCTCTTTTTTTTTAAAGATCGATAAACTCTAACATTAAAAAAATTAAAAAGAATATAAAATTAATCACATCAACTTTATTTTTTTAATTTTTTATTTAAATTTAATCTAAATCATTAAATAATAATTTAATCACTCAATTCAACAAACATCACCACCTAATAACAGCTTTCACAGGTCCATCTATTGAATAGTCTATTTGTTAGTATTAAATACATGACTGATTGTTGCTTACTGATTTTTTTTAGACTTTTTATTTTACATTTGCAAAATACTCGTGCTCTGCACCACACAGGCTAGTACTGGAATATTTTTTAAATATTAACAATAAAAAACTAAAACATTTTGCTCAGTATCTTAATCTTGTAGCGAAATTGGTATAAAAGAATACTAACGACCCTCTGATGATTTTTAAAGTCAAGGTCTTAGAAGTTTGGGAAACAAATTTGATGATTTAGAAAAACAAAGAAAGTAATAAAACAAATTGAAGTTTGAAGCATAATAAAACATGCTAAAAATGCGGAATAAATGTGATATGTGAATCATGTCTAAACTGGCTAAAAAAACAAGAATAAAAGTGATATGCCAATCATATGTCTAAAGAGAAGATACATGCTTTGTAAGCTAACAACTGAGATCCAAATCCTCACAATTTAATTGAAAAGTGAATAATTTACAGCTATAAAATTAATTATGAATCAATGAGAAAATAATGAGTAAATAAATAAAAATAATAATTATCATGATTTATGTAGAAAACTTTTAATGAGAAATGATAATGACATGATTATTGAAAATAATAAATAAAGCGGTTTAATTAAATACTCAATCGATTAGGAAAGTATGCAAACACTTAAATATTAAAAAATCTGAGAAAAATATATTTCTTTCATGATGTTACGATCAACAACGATAACTCGTGACAATGCCCGAGCTACCTTCTATCGCATCGAGACTCTTCTCGTTTGGTTAACACTTCTCAAGATGTCACTACATCTAACTTAACCAATCACCAATGATTTTATCACTTTAGCCACATTGACTAGCTCCTATGAGAGATTTCAATGTGCTTCGGTCTAAGTATTTAACCAACGCATCGACTTTAAAGGTTACTATGAATTAACAGTCCGTCTAGAGACGATCCCGCCTCACCACTTCCTTTATAAGCTTTAGTTTCTCAAGCAATTCAATGACTCAAAGTCACGATTTCAAAATTTCTCCCATTGAAGAGAGGATCGCTAGGGCGTCTCTAAATCATTCCTCGTGCCACGATCAAGTTTGCGTTAGGAACTTGGGAACGTTTCAACGTAAACAACCCTCCCACTTAGTTTTTAAAAAATTAGATTTTTCTTTACTTTTTCAAAAATCACAACTCTTTATAAATTTGAAGTTTTTTAAAAATTATGAACTTTAATAAAATTAAAATCATAATTTAAAATTTATAACTTTTACAAAATTGGCATTGTATTTAAAATTATAACACATTATAAATTTACACTACAATGATGTATGTACACGCTGCATGGTAATTTAATATTGGCATATCTTTATTTCTATATGACATGTTATATGAGAATACAAGATTAATAATAAATCATACATTCAAAATTAACCTCTCTATGACTCATTTCTAATTACAACCCATAAAAAATAAAAAATAAATTACAATAATTTAAATGTTAGTCTTCATTGCGTTTGTTATTATCTTTTTCATGATTTTCAAGCTATAATCAAACTCTTTTAATTAAAGAAAATTATTTTTCTAATTAAATAATCCTATTAATTATCATTTTTAAAATAATTGATTTTGATTTGTAAAAAAATGAATGACTTATCAAACTTGGATCAAACCTAATAAATTAATTAAATTTTAATTTTTGAAAAATTAAAATTGATAACTATTCTTTTAAAATTCAAAATTTAAAAGATAAAAAGATAAAATTGTTAATTATCTTTTAAATTTTAATTATCCTTTTAAAATTTAAAAGATAAAAGATATGATAAGCATCACGGAGATAGGACAACACGGTATCAGGGCATCTTAGCCCCGTACCCTGGTAATCATAAGTATTTCCATCGGCCATGACAGTGGGACAGTGCCGGCGGTGGACACGGATGGCACGACAGCGAGCGTCGCAGTGGTGGACGGCTCGGTGAGCTGTGTGGAGCAGACGGCGGCGGGCGACGCTAGCGGCGGTGGCGAGGCGTGAGTAGCAACATCTCAGGATTCGTGCGGTGATGGATTTCGTGAAATTTAAAGATACAATGCTTGCAAAAATTAGATTACATAAAATTATATGCCTCAATTTTATCTTACATCAATTCTAAAATTGAAAAAGAACACCTAGAGCCAATCGATCGGGATCCATATATAAAACATATTCAAACATGTTTTAAATCTACCATACAAAATTATATGCCAATATCATAATATTCATCAATACATACGTTTAATCAAATAATATGCATAATCAGGAACCTTAGGTTCTGGTACCAGGATCAAGTTTTAGATTTAGAACAAAATTGATGAACCACAAACGGTTCATAGGCAGAATATAAAATTTTTTTAAAATAAATATTTAATCAAATTAAATATAAAACTACTCAATGATCATACATATTCAGATAAACGTATTGAGAAAAGATAGAAATAGTTTATAACTTTTCTTGTTTTGGAGAAAATATGATTTGGTGGGATCCAATTAGTTGTCTTGCGGTTTTCGTTATTGATCCAAAATATGTTTTTGGTCCAACTAATGTTGTTTTTTATTCATGTCCTTATGAGCTACTCTTGTGACTGAATGGACTCACATGAACAAATCTATGAGATTTAAATACCTAATTAATTTATCTTCATGAATTCTTGACATATTTAATCCCAACATCGTATGACTCCACTAGAGATCTGATGCTGAATCAACTCTCGATTCATGCACGCTACATTTTCTGTTGGTGCAAATAAAAATTTTCATTTCATGGTCCACATGTAGTTTACAATGTTACCCTTCCAAAATATCAGTAACAAGAGTGTATAAAATTATTGTTTTACCCCTCTAGTTATTATTTCCTTAATTCATTTATTGACTGTGAATAAGAAAGACATAACAATGAAATGTATCGTACAGTTCACCGTGTCTTAATCAATGATTTATTTCATCAAGTACCTGTCCATGTTTATTTATTCACACACTCATCAATAAAGCATAAAATGATATTGTTCCTTTCACAATCTCCTCATGAATTCATATATGTGAATCAACTCCAACATAGTTAAATCACGGTCTCAACAGTTGAGGTCTTGTCCGGAAATTCAAACTCACTCATTTGGCATATCGAAGATCGCAAGTAACGAAGTTAAGTTTCGTATCTACCTCAGGATTGAGATAATTATGAAAATACCCTTAAGGTGTAACAATTAGATTTATAACTAGATAAATGGTTTTACTCTAAACTAACATGTTACAAGTCTATTCAACATGTTCCATAATATGTTTAGGTCATCCGTTAGAGTCTCCACTTCATGCCCCGAGACTGACATCCTTTGGTTCAATCTAGTCATAATTGGATTCGATTGTCTAGTCGATCCTAAGATTGCAAATAATATTTTAAACTATCTTAGAAGGGTTTTTCTGGAAGACCGCTCAATCTTTACTCTTACTTTGATAATAGTTTTAGGACTTAAGTAAATTATAAACATATTTTAATTAAAGAAATTTTTTATTTATTCATAAAATTCAGCAGTACATAAATACCAAAGAAATAACTAAATACTCATAAATAGTTATTACACCATATTTTATGGATATAATTACAATACATTTTAGATAAATATATATCCATCCTGCCACTAAAAGTACATCTTTTACCGTGTAAAGATACACATTTACTATGTAAACATATTTGTTTACAATGTAATTATATTTGTTTACTGTATAAACATGTTTGTTTACTTTGTAAATATGTCTTTTGTCAACTCTCAATATATTTTTTTAGCCAACTTTTGATGTGCGTCTATTCTTAGTGCATGGCAGCTCTTTAACCATTTTTTCAAGAAGAGAAATAAAACTTTACTTGACATGATGAGATCAACACTTAGTTACTCAACCTTACCACTTCAATTTTGGAATATGCACTACAAACCGCCACTTAAATTCTATCTTGATACCATGTACGTCAATACTTAAAACACCTCTAGACTTGTAAAATAATCACAAATCTAATTTTAAGACACATTCACATATGGGGTGTCCAACATGTACTAGAAGGTAAGACGGGTGAATTGGAACTTCATTCTAAAATAAGTAATTTTATAGGATTCCAAAGGAGTCAAGATGAGGTCTGTTTTATAGTCATTAAGTCAAGGAAGTTTGTGCCGAAAAATGCTATTTTGAGAGTGAATGACTATATGAATGTCCTCGAATCGCGTGGAAAAGTTGTGCTAGATGAAAAAATTAGTCATTTGTGTTCCTATCTCTCATAAATGATAGTAAGACTCTACCCACTCCTCTTCTACAAAACACTCATCTCACTTCTTTTGATGAGTCACCACCTGGCACTTGATGATGCACCACTATATTGACAATTAATGGGAAGTATAATTTATTTTACTATTATACGACCTGACATTGTCCATGATGTTCAGGCTGTTAGCCAATTTCTCTCGACCTCTTATTCAATTCATTTTACTGTCGTAATTCTCATACTGAACTATGTTAAAAGGTCTTATTCCATGGCATACACTTCTCATAAAAATGTATGTACTCTGATCCCCTAAAGCAAATTGAAGCAGTAACTTAATTGTCATTCAGAGCACGAATGCACTTAATTGTGCACAATGATTTTTCTCACGAATGCACTAAAATGTCAAGATTGATAGTCATGACATCCGTAAACATGTTTCTTGGACAGAATTCAATTGCTTCAAGTTGCTTTAGGGGATCAGAGTACATACATTTTTATAAAAACTCATCTGATGCTTTCAAGATTTGGTATTGAAACTCAAGTTACTGCTTTGCCGCATTGAGTTTAAGGGATGATATTATATATATATATATATATAGTGTGTGTGTGTATATATGTGTGTATATATGTTTATACACACACACTTACATACATAGACACACATATATATATATATATACACACACTTACATACATATACACACATACACACACACATATATATATATATAGTATTTATTTATTTTTTATGTGTGTCAACTTTGACTAGCATTTAGTTCATATCTGACTAGCATTTAGTTCATATCGACATCTACTGCACGGGAAATTCTACAATGCTGGGAATATTCTCAGCATTGATGCTGGGCCATTGTGACTCTTGGATTGATTTTGTAGCAATGGGCCACACAAGGTCCAACCGGTCACTTGTCAAAATTTTACTTACAAAATTTGTTTTTTAAGGTTCACCAAATATGTACTGGGGTTCACCAAATACGTACTGGGGTTCACCAAATACGTACAAATTAATAATTCTTGGATGTGTTCACTAAATATGTACGGAGATTCAACAAATATGTACCGATGTTTTCACCAAATATGTACTGAGATTCAACAAATATGTACTGGGGTTCACCAAATATGTATAAGTCAATTTTGTACGTATTTGGTGAACTCCCAGTATATATTTGGTGAACCCCTATACATATTTGGTGAACCCTTCTAAGAATTATTAATTTGTACATATTTGGTGAACTCCACTACATTAGGGGCTCACCATATTCACTAAATATATACTGAGGTTCACAAAATATGTACAAATTAATAATTCTTGAAGGGATCACTAAATGTATATAAATGTTCACCAAATACGTACATGAGTTCACCAAATATGTACAAATTAATAATTCTTAGAGGGGTTCACCAAATATGTACATGGGTTCACCAAATATGTACAAATTAATAATTCTTGGAGGAGTTCACCAAATATGTACATGAGTTCACCAAATACGTAATGAGGTTCATCAAATACGTACTATGGTTCATCAAATATATACAACCCGTAATGTAGTGGGGTTCACCAAATATGTATAAATTAATAAATTTTGGAGGGGTTTATTAAATATGTATAGGGGTTCAACAAATATGTATCAGGGTTCACAAAAAATATACCAGGTTCACCAAATATGTACAAAATTGACTTGTATGTATTTGGTGAACCCGAGTACATATTTGGTGAACCCCAGTATCAAGTAAAATAATTTTTCACCATTTAATGAACATGTATAACCCAAAATCTTGCTTCATGTACAGAATTAAAATCAATAAGTACGTCGTACAATCATACATAAATCTAAATTCTAGATCTCTTTTTTACATTTGGTGAACCATTTTATACCAACGGTTTTAGGGGAATATTTAGTGAACATCAAGTTATTTTTAGTGATCACTTAGTCATTATTAGCGAACACTTGATCATTTTATTAATTATAAAAATAACAATTTTAGTGTATTGACACGGGCCAAACAACACTGTGTCAAGCGTTTGGGGCCCAAAATTAGCCAGAATACCCTAAACGCCATTCATGAATGGTATTTGGTGTCCAAGTGACACGAGCCAAACGTCATCCGTGTTTGACGATCGCATCAAGGACTGGTGTTTGGAGCCCAACTGGTCTATTTTAGGCCCCAAAAGCCATTCTACAATGACAATTGCTTAAGACAATGGTGATTGGGTCATTCCACAATGGCAATTGCCTAAGCAATTTGCACTTAGTTATTTTTACAATTTAGCCACATGCATGTAGCAATTTTCTTTTACTTAGTAATCTTCTCACACATTACCATTTTCATATACTTATTTTGATACAATTAACTTTTTTCATGCATTTAGATATTTTCACGTGCATTTAGCCATTTTTACAATTTAGCTACATATAATTAGCAATTTTCACATATCTATGTCACACATTTAGTCATTTTAATATAATCCGTCATTTTAAAACACTTAACCATTATACATATTGAGTAATTTTCATACATTTAACCATTATACATATTTAGTAATTTTCTTACACTTGACCAATTTAACCATTTTCATACACTAAACTATTTTCACGTACTTAACCAATTTCACACACTTGATCATTTTCAAACACTTAGCTATTTTTTTGTACTGAACCTTGGTCATTTTACACACTTAGCTATATTCACACTTAGCCTTTTTTATATTTTAGTCACGTACACTTTACAATTTTCATTCATTTAGTATTTTTTAACCATTTTCCACTTTTATGCACCTTTTTGTCACTTAGTCATACACTTAGTCATTTTTAAACACTTAATCATTATACATATTTAGTCATTTTCATACATTTAAGCAATTTAACCATTTTTACAAACTTAGCCAATTTCAACACTTAGCTACTTTTTTGCACTTAGCCATTTTCAAAACTTAGTTATTCTCACAAATTTGCTTATTTTCACACGCTTAACTATTTTCACACACTTAGTCATTTTCAAACACTTAGCCATTTTAAATGATCGCTACGTAAGGTTTTTCATTGCTGAGAATAGTTCTGAAGCACTTTGAAATAACTCTCTCATAGTAAGATCGTTATGGTCACATTCCATGCTTTATAGGTGAAACAAGTCAGCTTCGTGAAACAGCTCCCTCGCAGCGATATGGTCACATTCCATGTTTTATGGGTGAAACAATGGTTGATGGTGATGAGAACAATGATAATGACAATTCCATTTAGGGAGTATTACTGTGGGAGATATGATGATGATGATTTTCAACAAGATGTTAATGATGATGAACTTGAACATTCTGACAGTGATGGTGGGCTTGATATTGATGTTGATGATGATCATGATTTTGAGCTTTATGAAGAAGTAATTCGGGATGATCCGTCAACCTTACCAGATTTGAATAGAAGATTAGAGGCTAATGCATATCCATCATCAATGCTAAGTAACATTGTATCTTCATCACGACCATCTTATAATGCTCCGAGATTATCGCAACTAGACGATTACGAGCATGTAAGTGTCTCAGATATTTAGATACATAAGAACTCTACCAAGACAAAAATGAGAGTACTTTGAATTTAATATTGTTAAATTTAACTTGAGACTTTTGTTTAAGTTAAGATTTAAATTGAACTATGTATTTCATATTTAATGTTTAATTAATGTTAGTGAGGATAGCTCTTCCTAAATTATAATCAACAAGAAATTTTTAGTTTGGGGGTGTTACAGTTTTGGTATCAAAGTTTACAAACATTGAAGTTCAAAAGAATTGTTGGACTATTGGCAATCCGTCAAAACTTTGAGTTTAAAGTCTTCAAATCCATGCCGACATTGCTGGTGATTGTTTATGCTGAGAAAATATGTTCATGGAGGCTACGAGCTATTAAGGTGTGATTTTCAGAATATTTTAAAATAAAAAAGTTCATAAATACTCTAACGTACTCTTTTGACATCTTACAACACGATCAACGCTCAAGCAACAAGCTTATTGGTCGGTCATTGCATAAAGTCAAAATGCACGGGTGTTGGATGGATTTATAGGCCGAAAGATATCATCAAAGATGTTCGTAAGGGTTATGGCATCAATATAAGCCATGACAAAGCTTGGAGGGCTAGGGAAGTTGCATTGGCTCTAGTTCAAAGTTCACCTGAAAGTTCATATTTGAGGCTCCCATCCTACTGTCACATATTAGAGGCGAAGAATCTAAGTACTGTTACTTATATATAGACTGATGAACATAACCATTTCAAATACTTCTTCATGTCGATTGGAGCCTCGATTCATGGATTAATTAATTGTATACGTCCTATAATTGCTGTCGATGGAACATCATTAAAAGCAAAGTACAGGAGGACAATATTCATTGTAACTTCTAAAGATGAGCATAACCAAGTATATCCACTTGCCTTTGGGATCGCTGACTCTGAGAATGACAGATCATGGGAATGGTTCTTAAATAAGCTACACGGGGTTGTTGGAGACTTGGTATTTGTGTCGGACAAAAATGAAAGTATAGCAAAGGGTATACTGATCGTCTTCCCACAATCATTTCATGGAGCTTGCATCTACCATATGGGAATGAATATAAAATACATGTTCAGAACTAGCAACATCAATCCTTTATTTTTCAACGCAGCCAAGGCCTATCGTGTATCAGAATTTGAGGCATACATGGGTATCATCAACCTAAGTTCATCAAGGTATTGGGAACTATATTGAGGCGGCTAGATTTGATAGATGGTTTTGTTCTCATTGTGGTGGTAGACGCTATAATATAATGACTATCAACATCGCTGAATCCATGAATAACATACTAAAGGATGCTAGAGCCCTCATAATAACAAGTTTAATAGAATATCAGGATGATTTGATGCAACGGTGATATTATCAACGTCAGATAGCTGCTTGTGAGACGCACACACAGATGACCAATGTGAGAAGGAGCTTAAAAAGAATCATGATGCTTCTCGCAGACTTTCAGTGGTTGCCTCAGATATTCACGAGTTTTGTGTAAGTACTAGGGATAGAGAGCATGTTGTGAACTTGCATAAAAAAAAACATACACTTGTCTTGAATTTGATCTAGACTAATACCCTTGTGCACATGCGTTAGCTTGTTGTCGACAACACAACATACCTACTTACAGCTTATGCTCGAAGTATTATAAGGCTGAGGCACTAGTGGTAGCTTACGTAGAAACAATTCACCCCCTTGGAGATCCAACAGAATGGACTATCAGCGATGAGGTGAGAGAAAGAATTGTCTTGCACCTTATGATGAGACGGTCTAGTGGGAGGCCCAGGGTAACATATCGTGCGGATGTACAACCAAATAAATGCAGTCGATGTGGATTACACAGACACAATGGACAAACAGGAAAACATACTATCCCTCTTCACATCTGTGATGAATCACAACCAGACACATAAGCTTGTATGTATACTGTTAAATTTTTTTATGTATTTTATCCATCTATTTTTATGTATATTGTATAGATATTGTATCTATTTTTATCCACCTAAGTAGTTATTTATTTTGGTTAGTAAGCAAACTAATGCAAATTGCATATATTTGATGACTACTTGATGAGTTCAAGTAGTCACAAATATGGGTTTAAGTAGTGGTTTGTGATTACTTGAACCCTTCAAGTGGTGGTTTGTGATTACTTAAACCCTTCAAATAGTTACATTGTCTCTGAATAAATCACTTCAAGAATAAAAATGACTACTTGAATGGATAAAGTAGTATTTCTTACTACTTGAAGGGTTCGAGTAGTATTTTTTGACTAGTTGAAGGGTTCAAGTAATCATTTTTTCTATCACTTGAAAGGTTCAAATAGTAAAAAAAACTATTTGAACCATTCAAGTAGTCATATTGTTTGTTGCCCTTAGTTTATATAGAGAGCATGTAACTACTTGAAGGGTTCAAGTAATATTTTATTTACTACTTGAAGGGTTCAAGTAGTCAAAAAACACTACTTGAAGCCTTCAAGTAGTCATATTATTTGTTGTCGTCAGTTTATACAGAGAGCATGTAACTACTTAAAGGGTTCGAGTAATATTTTTTTTACTACTTGAAGAGTTCAACTAGTATTTTTTTTACTACCTGAAGGGTTCAATTAGTAAAAAAAAACTACTTGAACTCTTCAAGTAGTCATATTATTTGTTGCTGTCAGTTTATACAGAGAGCATGTGGCTGCCTGAAGGGTTCACGTAGTAAAAAAATACTACTGAAACCCTTCAGCTAGTCATATTGTTTGTTGCAGTCAGTTTATACAGAGAGTATGTAACTACTTGAATAGTTCAAGTAGTAAAAAAAATTACTTGAACCCTTCAAGTAGTCATATTGTTTGTTGTCGTCAGTTTATATAAAGAGCATGTGACTATTCGAAGGGTTCAAGTATGAAGGGTCCAAGTAGTAAAAAAATACTACTTGAACCCTTCGAATAGTCATATTATTTGTTACCGTCAGTTTATACAGAGAGTATATGACTACTTGAAGGGTTCACGTAGTAAAAAAATACTACTTGAACCCTTTAAGTAGTCGTTTTTATCTCCTATTACTGAGCAATCAAGACACAGAAATCGGGACCATCCACATAATAATCAATCTTGAACCTTTCATTAGTTATAATTTTTTGAATTTCAATCAACAAATATATCCAATAAAAAAACTTATTTTCCAAAAAAATGTTTATAAAAAAATTTAGAAATCTAAACAAAAAACAAAAACAAAGTGTTCATGTTCTGCAAGAGCCCCAACTTCCTCAACAATAACCCCAACTTTATGAACATCTGTAAAATTCTTCCAGAATGGATGTTACTTTTCTTGGTCAGTTGGGTTCAAAGTCAAAAGAACCTTCAACTACAAATTAACACAAAAAAATGTCATTATCTATTGAAAGATACAGATATAGAGTATGTTTCATGATTTATTTAAAAAAAAAGCACTTGAGCCCCTTCAAATAGTTACCGTATTTTGACTTTCAGAGTCAAAATCACTATTTGAAGGGTTCAAATAGTCAGTTACAACTATTTGAACCCTTCAAGTAGTGAACAAATCACTACTTGAAGTCTTCAAGTAGTAAGATACAACTACATGAACCCTTCAAGCAGTTACATGTTTTGACTTTCAGAGTCAAATCACTACTTGAGGGTTCAAGTAGTCAGATACAACTACTTGAACCCTTCAAGTAGTTATATGTTTTGACTTTCAGAGTCAAAATCACTACTTGAATGGTTCAAGTAGTCAGATATAACTACTTGAATCATTCAAGTAGTTACTTGTTTTTACTTTCAGAGTCAAAATCACTACTTGAAGGGTTCAAGTAGTCATGTACAACTACTTGAAGCCTTCAAGTAGTGAAAAAATCACTACTTGAAGGGTTCAAGTAGTTAGATATAACCACTTGAACCATTTAAGTAGTTACATGCTTTAACTTCCATAGTCAAAATCACTATTTGAACTCTTTAAAATAGTTACATGTTTTGACTTTCAGAGTGAAAATCAGTACTTAAAGGGTCCAAGTAGTCAGATACAACTACTTGACTTGCCACTACATAAATGATAAAACAAGAAAATAAAGTGTTATTACCAAATTACGAGCGAAAATATCCTTCTGCACTTGTTCATGCGAAACAATGGTGTTAGTCATCTAGTTAAGTAATCTTGGAAAATGATTAGTAACATTTTTCGTTTACATGTTTCCAGCTGTGGGGATGACCTTATATGCCCAAACTTGTATAAATCAATAATAATTTTTCCACTAATTTTGGAAGGATAAAAAAGATGAAGAGGGTAATGAAGATACTTGAAAAGCATGTGGGAAACCCCCAATACGTATGTATACTCAACAATATTTTCCCAACCTTCTTCTTTTTCTTTTTCTGACTTCCACCCTCTTCCTCATCATTAACTTCTTTGGGAAGGGCGTTCTTCAAAGCCCGTATGGTCCTCTCAAAGCAAACCTCCCCTCATGGGTAACTATTGCAATCATCTAGATGATCAACTAGCATCATCCACCTATTATCAATCTTGTTCCTTCTCTCATTCCCAAGCAAAACATGCTCCTGTAAATAAAGTAGCCCTAACTTCACAACATCAACATCCTCAACACCTTTGCTTCCGATAAAAACTTCCTCCAACCACTTGTTGTTGATGTTGTTATCACGGTTGAAGTATTGATCCCTAATCCTATTAGGGACAGTCTTGTCATATGTCCCAAGATCAGGAGGAGTGTCATAGTGAAGGCCAGTTATCAAATCAAATTCTCTCTTGGAGAACCTTATTTTTTTTCCAGCTATGAGAAAATACATATCATCTATAGTAGTGAAGTGCTTTGGTGTAGCTTCTCTGAGAAGCATGTGATGACATATGGTTCCAGAAAACTGGATACTCCGTATGTCCAGCAAATGACTGAAACATGTCTTCCTAAACAGAATCTTCTGAGGTTCAGTGAGCTTCTCATTCAGTTTCGTAATAGCATTTAGGCTAGAGAGGTAGTTCACTTTTCCAAGGATAATTTCATCATCACGAAAGACTAGAGTCAGGTGAATTTTTGGAGCCATATTTGTTGAATAATGTAAATATAAAGTAAGTGTCATCATTTATTTATACATATAAAAGCACTTGATTGCTTACTGAAGGGTTAGAGTAGTTATATAAAACTACTTGAATCCTTCAAGTAGTGAACCAGTGACTACTTGAAGGGTTCAAGTAGTTAGATACAATTATTTGAACCTTTTGATTTTCAGAAATAAATCACTACTTGAAGGGTTCAAGTAATCAGATACATCACTTGAACCCTTCAAGTAGTTACTATTTTGAATTTCAGTATCAAAATCACTTCTTGAAGGGTTCAAGTAGTTAGATACACTACTTGAACTCTTTAAGTAGTGACTTGTTTTGACTTTTAGAACCAAAATCACTACTTTAAGGGTTCAAGTAGTCAGATACACTACTTGAACACTTCAAGTAGTCACTTATTTTCATTTCCAGAATCAAAAGGACTACTTGAAGTTTTCAAGTAGTGAGATATTGTTTTCAAATTGAATACTTAAAAGGTTCAAGTAGTCCTAAATAACTACTTAACCCTTCAAGTAACCAATATATTCAAATGGTTATCACATTAATCTATCAAAAACATTAACCAATCGAGACATGCAGAAGGTTATAATCATCAAGAGGGACAATCTAAACCCTAGAAGATTTTCTCCTAACCCCAGATATGAAAAAGTTCAGTAAGAAGAATAATGGGCACATGAGTTTCAAATTGACTCTCTAAGTCCTTCTCTGCGTAAAAAAAAAGTAATGGGTACCTGAGTTTATCCGCAGGTGGGTGTCGTGCCTGGCTATTGTGTTGAAGTGCTCTAAAAACAGAAGAAGATGATGACGACGACTTGTAGGGACTGTTTTGCCGAAGATGCGAGAAGAGAGAGCATAGATGAGAATGGAGATGAAGAGGAAGATGAGATAAAAAGAGTGTAAAGATAAGAAAGAGAAACATAAGAGACGCGAAGAAGCAAGCAACCGTCTTTTCCTACTTGATGGGTAATGACTTGGGCAGCGTGTGAAAAGTGAAATTCATTTGATTTAGTGGGCCAAGGGTATAAATTTCTGAGTTTTGAAAAAGGAGTATAAAAATCCTAACAAAAAATGAAAATGGTATATTTAACCATATAACCCTAAAAATTTTCATGTATTTGTTTGGATGCACTTAGTTATTTTCTTGCACTTAGCCATATTTTCATACACGTAGCTATTTTCACATACTCTTAGCAATATTCATTCACTTAGTAATTTGAAGACACTTGGTCATTTTCATACCCGTAGCCATTTTTTACACACATTTAATTAATTCACCAACACATAAAAAATTTAATTAAGATTCTCATAAAAAGGATCTCATTCACTAGTGTCATTACATATGAATATTCTTTTTTTATTACAAATCTCTTCTAAACACTAAAAGCACACTTCAAAATTACCTGTTTACACAACTACACAAATATTTTCATAGAGCACGAACAACCTTGCAACAGATATAACCTAATTTCAGTTGCATCATTTCTACCCTCAAGATCAAGTTACAATGCATTCTCATCTCTGATGTACTCTTCGTAGAGTTCCTTCTATCTCTTTAATCTATCCTAAATGAAAAAAGTAATCATGCTATAAGTCAACAAGAAAGAGAATAGATTTATTACTCTCTAGGGAGAAATAGTATGTTCTTATTTGAAAAAAACTTCCAAAGTAAAGAAATAAGCAAAAGAACAAAAAAATAAGAGTAGAATGAGCTAAAACTTAAAAAATTTATACTATGAACAATGAAAAATTTGGTTGGCATACTTCAGTTACTTTTCTACTCTAGGCTAACAATGACATTCTTCCTTATAGGAACTCTCTGCTCAGCTGTATACCAAAAAACTTGAAAGAAACCTTAAAAATAATTCATTTAGTGCATGACACAAAATGTAAATTTGCTACCCTCACCCTCCAACCCATTGATTGCCAAGAAAATTTGTTATCCATAATAGATTCTCAAATACTACTGAATGTCAAAATAATCTGTTCAAATAAATATTTCCTTACCAGTTTGCCACTCTTCTAACAATTAAAAATAGTCATTAAACTCACATTCCTTGGTCATCACCAAGCCTCAAGGCTGATATAACAACTTCAGCATATTCATCATCAAAATAGACACCCTGTATAATATAAATATAACAGTCATGAAACGAATAGCAAGAAAGGTAAAGTCATGTTACAGCAGCAAACAACCCAACCTTAATTATATAGGCTTAACAAATATATAGTTCCTACCTAGAAATTGCAAGAATAATTTTTGGTACTACCCAATCAAATCACCTAACTTCAGAAATTATCTAATTTGCAGGTGAAATTTAGAGGGAAAGTTTGCTCCTATCGGCTGTATTTTTAGGACATTTTGAATAAATAATTATTTTATTTAAAGCAACGGTTTAGCAAAATAGAAACAAACACTTATTTCTAAAATTTACCAGGAATTAAAAAATCTTTCATCATATAATCAAAGAAATTTGTAAAACAACTGCATTTACAATGAATGCAATAATTTTCAAAATCTAAAAATGATAAGATTGCAAAAGCATGTTCCCTTTATTTTTGTTTTAATATGCCTGTAGCTTAACTTACCTCATGCTCATATAACTGTAACTAAGTGACGAAAGTTATGATGAAGTCGTCTTAGTAGACAATGATGATGGTAGGCGATATGGTTGTGTTCCAATGCACAAATGCAACATATGATGACTAGGTCAAAAGATATTTTAAACTCCATAACATTGTTTCTATTAAGATTGAATTTCTTTATAATTATATCTCATAATAGAGGATGAGTACTATCCTAATGATAATTAAAAAGGTAGATATATGTAATTCAGACTAACTAACTTATTTCAATTACACAACTAAAGACATACACGCAATGTATTAACAGGTAAGAATAAACAATTCATTAATCCCATTTACCAAACTAAAACAACAACAGCTCTAAACTAAAATGAAAACATAAAGTAGTGCTTTCAATCTCAAGAAAATGAAAACAATTAATTCCTGTGAAAAACAAATCATATGCAAACCAAATCGCCAACATGGATGATGGTAGGTGACTAGGGCCAATCACCATCATCCTAATGGCGATTAACTCCTAAACGCTACATGCAGGCTCCAAATGCCATGTGGTGTCAGATCCCCAATGGACTAGTGGTGACAACAGACAACACATTGCGACTGGAGCCTTTGTGTGGCGATTCGCCACCCAATTCTTCCCTCGTGCACGCGTAAATAACCCAAAACCCAGTCTTTTTTGTATAATGCATATAAAACTCAAGAAAAATCCAGATTCATGCTAAAAAACTCAGTCTTGGTTCTTATTCAGGTTCAACAACACATAGTAACTTAAAAATGACACAAAAACATATCAATCACAGAAACAAAAGAAAACCCTAATATGAATTTACAAAAAAAAAACATTCAAACTTGAAAACCTAAAATCATACCTTTGATTTTGAAGTAATGATAGAAGAAAGGAAATGAGTGATTGATATACAATAATGAGAAACAAAATCCACAGGCTTTGTGCAACAATTCTTGATGTTGAAAATTTTCTTGAGAATGTAGGAGAAGAAGTGGGTGTGGGTTTGAGTTGAGGGGAGGTTTGAGGTTTTTGAATGCGTTTTGTCTTTTTTAGTGGGTGACCGGCTACATAAGTCATAGGCTTGCAATTCATCAAATGGTCTAGATCTTTCTCAAAGATCTAACGACTTATATTTAGCCCAGCATCAATGCTGGGAGTCACATGAGTCTCAAGCCTATAAATAGGTTCTTTCTTGTACGTACCAAATGCAATGAAAATACAGTTTCTCAAATTTTAACACAAACAAAAGTGAAATTACTCTGAATATTCGAGATCGGATTTTAACTTAAAGATATTTACAGTTTGTAAATAATATATTCTAAAATATTCCAAACAATAAGGAAAGAACAGGAAGAAAGAAGTTGGTGGGTAAGCAGAACAAACGAGACAAGAAAACCGATCAGAAACAGAACATAGCCCAGAAATTGACATTTAAGAACCATGAGCTGAACGAAACGTTCTTTTATTTACAACCACAACAGAAACCCAGATTTTTGTTTTCCATCAGCCACAGAAAAAAAAACAGAGAAGATGACGAAAATTAAAAAAAGATTATTTTTACACAGATCAAAAGGAACATTCAATTCTATGCGAACGATCTCTGAGAATTCCATTGTACAAAGCAATTCGATTTTCTGGAATTTCTTGAACTTGATTTCCATTCATTTCATCTCCACAACTTCTTTTGACTTCTATAGTTGATTTCTTAGCCTTTTCCTTCAATTCATCACCAACATTTCCACCCTGTTTCTTCACATTCTCTGCAAATTGTACTTTCTTTTTCTTCCTCTTCCTCTTTTTATCATCTACAAAATTCAAAATCAAAATCAAATTCAAACCCACCATTGTTACGCTGTCAATCTTCAACAGAATCATGAAAAGAAAGAGACAAAAAGAAAAATTAGAAAGAACCACTTACCTGAAGACAAGCAAGAAGGCGGAATGTGCCTGTTTATGTGCTGGGAATCTTGATTCTCGAAAAGGTGAGGCGGAGAGAAAATATTTTTTTGTCGAAAGAAAGCAACATAAAGCACAGTGCTTGATACGACAATGGCAGTGGCTAAGGCCAAACCATGGGAACAGAGTATAGAAGACATTTGTGTTTAATTGGACAGAGAAAAAGGTGCAGAGGAAAAGGCTCGTCTTTAAGATACAATGAATCCTTGTGCGATGCATTTACAACCCGTGGTGTAAAAGAATTGGAAAACTGAAAATGAAAAGAATCGAGTTTATTTTATTAGGAGTGTGGATTTCTCGGTGGCATGCGAGAGAGACAGAGAGAGAGAGAGGAGAGTGTGTTGGAGTATGATTTTGTTTTGGGGGAGTGCACCGAAAGGGAGTCGGAACTTGGAGGGAGAAAAGGCTGTGTGAGGTCAGCGGTCAACTGTTGTTGAGATGTTTATATCAGAGTAATGGTCAAACATCAGGTTTGGATAGACATTTATTGAGATCACCCTACCTCAACACAAATGTCAAGATGGTAAAAGTTATATATCATTTTTTATTTTTTTATTTTATTTTATTTTTTTATTTTTTCATTCTATCAGATTCGATCCATTCGTTTTCATTCTATCAGATTCATTCGTACTTCCATATAAAAGATGGATTAAATTTGACTTAATTTTTATTTAAAATACCACATCAATTTTATTTTTTAGTTATTATTTAAACTTGATCTAGTTCGTTGAATAACATTTCAATGACTTAGATCGAACAAACAACACTTCCTGTTTATATCAACAAGCAAAATGCAAACCAATTAGCGCCACGTCAGGAGAGAAGAGGTAACGATGTTGGTGCCAAATAAGAAAATTAGAACGTCAACAACACTTAAGTTATACTTGTCTCAATAAATTGACTCAGATATGAACCATCTAAATCTATTGACTACCGAGACAAAAAATAGAGTTGATTGATTTTCTTTACAAGAAATTAGATATGAGTTTTTGAATGGACTGTCTAGATAGGACAAATCGGCCTCCTATTCTATTCCCATCATCGGAACAAGATGTGATCTTAGTAAATCCAATCACCAAGATACAAACACCTTATTCATTAGATCAATGGTTTGCAAATTTAAAATGTTGACTTTATAGACTTGTAAGGTCACGGTATTACATGAAGTGAACATGTAAATGAAGCTACTTAAGCTGCCTCCTGTCTATTTCTGCTGCCACATAAAGAAAGATATTCTGGGTGAGTTTGTCAACATTTTATCTAAGGTATTTTAATGCGTTAAAAATATTGTTTCAAATCATATGTACTTGACAAACGTTATTATTTAAAACATATTTTAATATGTAAAAATATTTTTACAATAAACACATGTTCAAATGTTTTTTGAAATCATTTTACATGTATATGCATATATATTTTAAAATATATGAACTAAGATAATGTTATTTTAATGTTAAAAAACACTTATCCTCGTAAACATTAAGAATCACACTCTTCCTGGTTTACTTGACGACGTTGATGGCAATAAAGAAAATTTTCAAGCCTATCAACACTCTACACATTCAACTACCACGTGCGTTTAGTATGCAACTATTTCAAGGTGAGACAATGTATGACTTCACATGATGAAATTGTTTGAAAATTCAAATTAGCTTGAGGTACACATACTCCACGAAAATTGAAAATGTTTCCCAACCATATCAGCATAAAGACTACAAGTAATCTGAAAAGAAAATTTGATAACGTCTTTGCAACTTATATAACAAAAACAAATACGATTTATTACCCACTGTGATACAGCTTCTGCAAATAAGCAGTATGTGGGCAAAAGACACAGTAAGTAAATGTTATTTTTAAAACCAAGCAGAGGGACATGATCAGGTAGTAAGGATAGGAGGGAGGTAGTCAGATTTGGTACCAAGAACCCGAGCCTTGGTGTCGGGGAAATGCTCAAATCCTGGGAGTTCTGTGACTTCACCTTCACTGGCAATGTCAATTGGATACCGGAGCAAGTGACCGGGCAAGTCATGTTCAAGAGTCTCACTTGAATACATATCCCAATATTTATCAGCAATCTGGTTCACTTTTCTTATACACTCTTCGTTCTCTGGGTGAAGGAAGCAATCATCTAGCATGCCCAGATGCTCGTACCACAGTGCCATACGGAAACCATGGATCTGACCACGTGCCGGTTCGTGGGTCGAAAGATGATATGGTTGGTAGGCTCCCATTGCTATCTCGGAGTCCCTGGCTCCATCCATTGATCTCTGATTGATGTTGGCAGACCCAATAATTATGTATTCGTCATCAACTGCAGAAGGCATTAACTTAGTAAGTTAGCTTCACAGAAAGAAAGACATTTGGGATCGTGGGTGGAAGGGCAATATTAGTGTTTATCATTCTTCATCTCAAATCCATGCAAACTTATTTAATTAACTGCTTTTAAAAGTATTACCAAGTGAAAGAACAAATATCAATTTGTTTTAATGCATTAGAATTTCGAACCACTTACCAATAATCATCTTTGTATGAACATAAATCATGAAGCGTCTGGCAAGCTGGGCTTTCAAATAATCTGAATCATCCTCTGGTGTTTCTGCAGGTTCATACTCACCAGGCTTCTTCAGTTCCCGGTTTCCAAGACAGAAAAATGTCAGATAGTTACGAGGGTCTTCCTCGATACCCTTAGCTCTAAGAGCCTGAATGACATCTTTATACATCATCTCCATTGTCCTTCTCTGCCAATCTAATATAGCCTGAACAGATCCACTCTCAGGGATTCCCTCTGGCCACATAGGGACAACCACATAGACAGTGAACCTCTCCCCTGCTTCAATCTTGCTAACAATCTTAAGGGAGAGCTCTTTTGGAATCACATGCAAAGCACCAATGTCTTCAGGCTTAATATCATCAGCACTCCAAGCAAAAGAGCTTCCAAGGAAATATTGATTTTCAATGTAAATAAAATTTTTTGCCCTTCTTATAGCATTAATATAAGCATCCTGAATGCTTCGATCAATAATGTTATCTTTTCCACTGACAAGACCAGCTCTGGCAGCATCTTCAGGTGTCTCAGGGAAGCCAAAAGCCGCCCCTCCATCAATGGATCTGAATAACTGAACATTCCACGTTTCACGATCATCAGGGTACATAACTGGAGATGGTGGAATAATTATTTCATCAAGCTCTCTCAGCTGTACAAGGACATCTTTACCACCTTGCTTTCTCCACCTCTGCTCAAAATTAAACAAGACGTCCCAAGCAATGGGTCCTTCAAGCCGGGAGTGGATGTCATGCCAAGGTTCCCTTGGTCCACCCTTTGTTATTGAAGCCCCAGTAAAGTTTGGTTGATGAAAATCATCATGATGTGCAGTGTCCAATGTCCTGAAAAGTGAATGAAAGGGAGTGTCATATCTTCCATCACAAAGATCAATACCACCAACAAAGCTGACGATTCTCCTCTGTTCTGATCCTCCACTCGGCATCGGACTATCAACCACAACAATCTTCTGATGATGAGTGAACATGGTCGAGATTTGTAAATCTTGAACTATGCTTCCACCATCATCAGGATTACGGGGGCAGAGTACACAGTGTACATCGGTATTTTCGAAGAACTGTGCAGTTTCTTCATCATGAGTGGCCATGAGCCCATCCTTTTTCAGAAGACCAACAGATGTTCTGTCATCCCAGACAAGCATAAGAACCCTAACACCTTCACTTGCCTTTTTCTTAAGCAGCTCACCAAGCATGATGTCACCGCCAGGCTTTGGCCTCCTTGAGTCCCTCACCAAAGCAATTTCAGTGTAAACGGACCACCCAGTGATGTAGATCATGTGCTTTGCATTAGTTATCGCATCAAAAATATCCTCCCAACATCTGTGTGGCTCGTAATATTTTCCGCCTGCAAGAGGTATTTTTGGAATAAAATTATCTGGAACATGAGCATCTTGATACAAAGAGACCTTACATCCTTGTCTCTGTGAGTAAAATGTATAGGGGACTCCAGGAAATTTATGACTTCTAATACCACGGGCCCAGTTACGGTCCTTAGTAACATCAAAATATTGAAGCTTGACATGAATCTTAGAGTCTCCATCGATAGGATTTTTGTCCTTGTCTAAGATTTCAACCCATCTATCAACTTCTTCCCCATCTAAGATGTCTTCAACGGGAATATATGCCCTTCCAATCAAACTTGCTCCAATAGGATTATCATCCTTGACAGTGAAGATAACGTTTGAAGCCATATGGGCACAGTAAATGTGGAATGATTCATACCACCTTGGGTTAGAATGTTCATTTTCAATGATTCTGGTCCTTCCAACTCTAGCCTTTTCTAGATCAATAGTTGCATATAGTTTAGTAACTCCTTTGCCAAACCCAACAGTCTCCTCAATGTTCGCGATAAACTGCACGACAAGTTATCCAATCAAATCTATGAAAGAAAATAGCTAAATGATAACTTGATCAGAACCTGATAGCAAATTGTTGTTATTTGATCAAAACAGTAGACAACCTTCATCCTATACACCTTTTCTAGAGTATCAGGCATTCGATCCCCACAGAAAACAAATGTAAACGAAAAAGAACGATTATTACACTTCACTGTCCTAGGTTGTGTGACAGATTATTCAGGGCAACGACTATGAAACAATAATTAAAGAAAGGCCTCATATCTAAGTGTCAACTATTTTTAAAGCAGTGCAATAACTATGGCCACACTTCCCTGGCCCACAGTAAAACATATTAAGAGAAGTGTGAAATAACTGCTTTCTGACTGTATGAAAGCATGCGTTTTTCTTTCTTTTTACAAGATGAAATCAGGCGGCATCAATATCAATATATGTAAAAACTGGCCAATTATTACTAGTTTCACAGTTTCGATACATATAGAATAACTTTGCATCTCTATTCCTTTTTAGAAACCGATTAAGTTACCATCAAGGAGGGAATCCTTCGGCTTAGTTATTTGATTAGTATTGTAATGTAACTGAGATGATTCTTTGATTTACAATCAAATCGGCGGACACTTCTCATCTCTAAACCATGTTTTCTCCTATCTTCAGTCCACTAGAATAACTATAGAACTAGTATAACTGCAGCTATTCTCGTAGATTTCAGATTAAGGGAATAAGTAGTTTAACCATGAGAGGTGCTGTCTGATTTGATTATACATCAGACAATTCATCTCAATGGTTGAAAGCTTCTGCAATCCGAAGTCAAAGGCCAGGTTTTAGGAAAACTTGCACAAGAAACTGTTTTTTCATGAACGAATTTAGGCATTAAGTCAACGGATTCAGGTTTGAGATCAACAAAAAAATGAAACAGGAAATAGTAATGTACCAAAATATATTCTTTGAGAATACAGAGAGTAATTCACTCCAACAGGTAGATAGGTTAATGGATAGTTCTACCCAATTTTGTTTAAGTAGCTAAACCATAGCATGAATAAGATCCAACATAATAAGTGATAAAGATTGCAATCTAATAAACCAAAAATATGAAGATGAAATATACTTTGTGGAAGACATTGGATCCACCACCACTATGCAGCTTATCAACTTCATAGATCGTGGCGTGAAGCGTACCATGAAGCAAAATCTGCGCCATTTTTCACCTGCATCAGGAAACAAACCGAAGCTAAACAATCATTACCCTATTCCAATCAAACCCCAAAAACTCCAAATCCACCAGAAAACCATGAAAGCAGATGTATACAAAATTAAAATGCAAAATCAACAAGAGAATTACATACCAACAAAACAAAATAGGCAATCTTGATCAGAACCGTAAATGGAGAAACGAACTTGGATTTAGAATGAGATATGTTAGAAAGTCCAAAATCGCAGAGAAATAAGAGGAATGGTAGGATCTGATCCGATCTTTGCTCCGTGTGTACGTGAATATATATATATATATATATATATATATATATATATATATATATATATATATATATAGATAGAAAAAAT